>PVHP010012718.1:0-42410 GCA_004024765.1 Zapus hudsonius
GTGTGTGTGTGTGTGTGTGTGTTTTGAGACATGGTCTCACTTGTAGCCCTAGATGTCCTGGGACTCACTATGTAGTCCTGGCTCACCTCTGACTTACAGCAATCCTCTTGCCTTGGCCTGGTTCATAAAGTACTATGATTATAGGCTTGAGCTACCTACCAGGCCCAGCAGATTCTCTTAATAGAATTATAATCTCAGGAATGAGAGAGACACCTGGCATCTTGTCCCATGTTAGTTGTTCCTCTACCGCACCCTTGATTTGATCAGGTTTCTTCTTGATCACCTCCCACAATAGGGACCTAGCCACTTCCAAAGGAACCCATTATTTTATTGCTAGACAAGTTCACAGGAATGTAACGAAAATCTTTCCTACCACTGTCCCTGCTGTGTCTCTGAGGCCGCAAGGATCATGCCTATGAGCTCCTCCCCTGAGAAGCCCTGCAGGTGTTCAGCTTCGAAGAGACACTTTCATTTCCTCGGTGTCATCTTTTGCCAGAACTGATAGCCCTTCCCACATCCATCCCTTCATGCCAATTCTCTGGAGTGTCAGCAAACTGGATAGATAGAAAGCCTTCTGTCATTGGCACAATCTCCAGGGACAGGAGGGCCTCCCTAGACCAAGATTACTCAGACCCCCATTTCTTACCTAGGAAGCCAAGGCCTCTCTAAGTCCCATCCTATCATCTTAAGGGCTGGATGCCTGGTCAGCTGCAGTAATACAAATGTGTATGCAAATTCCCAGTCAGCACCCTTCTACCTGAGCAAGGGCGATTGCTTAGTATTGTGATGGTCAGCAAGGGCCATGCTTTCTTCTGGGTTCAGAGACCAGCTAGGATTTCAGGATGTCTGGAGGAGCTATCAGGAGAAGAAAGGGACAGGAGAAGAAAGTTTTGAATCAGGCAGTATTGAAGAGAAGTTTGGGTTTGTTGGGGTCTGCCAGGATGTGAGTGGTCAGACCACAGTCCCCGTTTTCCATTCCTCACTTGTATTCTCCTTTCTTCATCTGAACAGTCAAATCAAATCAGAGTTTCCCTGTGATTTTGTCATTTCTGTGGCTGCTGGGCTGGCTGGTTAGGCCATGTCAAACCACAGATCTATGTGAAGATGGATCCAGCAGTTTTGATGCACAAGTTCTGTCAGCTTCTCCCAAGCATGGTGCCCCACGGAGTGCTTCCTCTTCTTCCTGCTGTCTGCGTGGGGCAGGCATCTTCTGGCTTTCCTGTCAGGTGTGGGCCCTGCACTTTTACAACTGTAAGTTCTAAGAGCTTCTGCTTCCTGGAGCTTCCTGACAGCCAGAATGGGAGGCCATGTGACATTGGACATGGCTTCAGAGGATCGTCTATGGCTGCTTTGAGACCAACAGAGTGCCTCTTTTGTCACTTAAAAAGTTAACATGGATTTTTTTTTGATGTTTTGAGGTAGGGTCTCGCTCTAGTCCAGGCTGACCTGGAATTCACTATGTAGTCTCAGGGTGGCCTTGAACTCAAGGCATTCCTCCTACCTCTGCCTCCCAAGTGCTGGAATTAAAGGCGTGCGCCATCACGCCTGGATAACATGGAATTTTTTTATTGGAATAAAAATGAACAAAAACCCTAGCTGTCTCTGGTATGTGTCTAGACTAATCTGCAGGGGTTTTGAAAACTGGGCTCTGCATGCCCAGAGTTCTGGTATGGTCTTGTTTTACTGTGGTTTGAGGGCCCTTGGAGTGTCTGGCCTGCTGGGAAGTTTCTGGGCATTGTGGTCCTGACATTTATAGAGGAAGCAACCATCTGTCATGTTGAGAATCTAAGGTTACCTCCTTTCTCTTGCCTCAGACCTAGGCCAAGGTAGACTCTCTGAGCCCAGTGGAGAGGTCAAGGGCAAAAGCTTGTGTTTGAATTCCACTCACCTACCTGTATGACCTCGCCTTGGTGCCGTTGGTCATTGTTTGTAGTATATTATGTTCTTTATGAGGATGGCAAGTTGTGAGAGTTACATGAATTACGAGTTTATTTAACTAACCACTGTTGTATGAGCATTAATAAGGTAAATAAAAATGTTGGCACCAAATAGCCTGTTCAGCCTTGTCACTAGTTTCTGCCACAAGCTTCTGAGAGCCTTTTAAACCCCAAAACATCTGCCCATCATTATTTATAGCAGAGCTGCTTAAAATATGAAATGCTTATAGTGTTAGAGGCGAAAAATCTGATTTTCATGGCACAAACATGTCTCTCAGAGTCCAATAGATGCTGTCACTTTTGAGACCATTCCTACTGAAAGCCTTTGATCACATGCTTGCCTGCAGTACTTCAGAAGTCTCAGCCACCTATGGAATTCTTATGTGGAAGAAAGGGCCCCTCTTCCCTCCTCAGGGCTGGCTAAGCCTCCCACCTACAGATGGCAGCTGTTGTGATTCCAGTATCGTTCTGTAAAAATTAATTTTTCTCTCCTCATCAGAGCCTGAGGGCCAGCAGCCATCTGTCTGCCCAGCAGGAAGGGTCTCTCAGGCTTCAATTACCCTCTTTATCACTTTTCCTGCTTCGAGATCTGCCTGAGTCCACCAGGGACCAGGATGGTACTGCACCACCACTTCCACTCCAAGCAGGGATTTGGGATGAGATGTTTTAATTTGTTTTCCACTGGAACTGAATTAAGGGGAAGATTTGGTTTATAGGCTGTACCTACTTCTGCCTTTATTAACAACAACAACAAAAATACAGCTTTGATAGAAAGAGAATTGTATGTGTGTGTTAGACTTTCTTATTGCTGTGACCAGTACTGAGAGAAACAACTTAAGAAAGGATTTATTTTGGCTCATAGTTTTGATTCATCATGATGGACAGAGTGTGTTGTGTTGTTGCTGAGCAGCTAATACTACTGCTGCAAAGGAAACAGAGAGAGGGAGGGAGAAAAGGGAGAGAGCATCTGAATGTGCTGGTGGAGTTGTCGGCCTATGGAATAGTGTCTTCTGGGTGTTAATCCTCACTGGCCCTCACAGAGGTGTGCCTTAGTCATCTTCTAGGTGCTTTTCAATCCAAGCAAGTTGACAATCAACCCTCTCGCCACGACCTTAAGCAAACCAAATTAGTCTCGCGTCACTTTCCTCATGTGTAAATTGAAAATCGTATTGTGTGTTTCAGAGCTGTCTGGAGATCTGAATAAACCTGAAAATGCTTTATACAACTGCGAATGATGACGGTGCTGATCTGAGTAACCCTTAAAATGATCTGTTCATCTCTGAGTGATGATGTATATGATGAGGATGCAGAGCAGCAGCAGTATTTATGCATTCTGCTTCCCTGAGCTGTCCTGTGTGGTATTAGTTTCAAATCTCTTAAGTCAATACAAAATGAAAACTGCCTCTTCAGCTCTGACTTATTCTGAGATGGCTCACACCAAACCTGCTCAGTGAAGGCTGATGTCATTAGCGCCCCTAAAGGCTTTCTTTTCCTCCGGTACAGGTTAAATTAACAGTGAACTCAATATACTTTGTAATGATAATAACTCCCACTTGCACTACCTTAAGTGCTTGAATGTTTCACTATCCCAACTCCATGATATCAGACACATGCCCAGGAGTCACAACCTGTAAATGTTGGCACTGGGTTGAGACCCCGGCCTTCTGACCTTGGAGCTATGGTCACTATGTTACTTGTTCTCTGGATGTGGCAGGTTGATACAAAGGGTTCCATTGGAGTCTTTAGTACCTTATGAGTGAAATCATCCTGCCCAGATCCCCCAAGTATCGCTAGTTGGCTTCCAGCATCTCTTTGGCTCTCCTCCATGCTGACCACCTGCCTGGACATCTTCATTGCTGCATCTATTCACTGAGACCCTTGAGGGAATGAACAGGAGAGATTAATGTCCCCCAATTTCCTCAAAGTCACAAATCTAGCAAATGAAGGGTATGGTGTTATAGTCAGCATTCTTGTTGCTGAGCAGAAGAGAACACGACCAAAAGCAAGCTGGTTGGATAAATGGGTGTATTTGGCTTACGGACTCAAGGGGAAGCTCCATGATGCCAGGGGAAATGATGGCATGAGCAGAGGGTGGATATCACCCTTAATATCCTTAATACTACCAGGTGGGCTACCAACTAGTTAATCCAGGGGGGAAATAAAGTTGACTTTGAAGAGCAGGAAAACATCAACATTCAGGCCCCTATTTCAAAAGAGTCCGCATTCTTCCTGCTGTCCAGTGCAGATCACCTGGCCCAATCTTAAAGGTTGTAATCTTTCAAACAATTGCAGATGAATTGGCAGCCATTTTCAGCTCAAAGATTTCCTTTCTTTCTGTGCCATCTCCATCTGCTCACACCAGTCCATTTTTACACAATGCAACCCTGCACAAGTTCTCAGGACACAGGCAGGTAGAATGCAGCAAGCCTCTCACACAAACTGCCTCTGGCACAGTCCTGATAAAGTTCTTTCTCACCCTAATAAGCCAAACTTCACAGTTCATAGTTTTCACTGCATTCAGGTCTTGCAACTCTGACCAGAATGGTTCATCAGGCTGTACTTACAGCACAGCAAGGTGTCTCTTAGGCCAAAGTTTCAAATCTTTCCACAATCCTCCTCCTGCCTATCAGTTGTAAAAGGCCAAAACCACAGAATCAAGGTTCTAGCAGCAACAACAGGTCCCACTGTCTGCTACCTAAACTGCTGTAGTTAGCTTCTTGTTGCTGCCCAGACAAGAACCTGACCAAAAGCAGCTTTTGGAGGAAATGGGTTTATTTTAGCTTACAGACTCAATGGAAGCTTGATAATTGCAGGGAAAACAATGGCATGAGCAGAGGGTGGACATCATCTCCTTCACAGCACTGCAGACAGCGGCAGAAAGGTATGCCAAAAATTGGCAAGGGGAAACCGGCTATAACTCCCATAAACCCGCCCCCAACAATACATCTCCAATAAGCGTCCAATTCCAAAACTGCCATCAGCTGGGGATCAAGCATTCAGACCACATTAAGTTTATGGAGGACACCTGGATCAAATCACTACAGAGGGCCAAGCCTTAAATACAATCCATTTCCTTTTTGCTAGAGTATAGCGTTAAATCTTTTATGGTAAAAATAGCCTGAATATGCTGGGGATCCCTGACAACAATCTGTCCAGGGGTTTGTCACTTCCTGCCCTGCCTCCCTAGCAGAAGAAGGATTCCATTTCTCACTTTGATCTGCTATTTGCATCACTGACGTGTGACCACAGTGGAGGATGGAGAGTGAGTCTATCAATGGAGAGGGGCTTTCTGGGAGAAACATCTCACAGTGGAGTGCAGTGGAACTTTCTTGTGGTGCATTTTCCTGCTGAGCAGGTTCCAAATCACTTTCTGGCGACTGCTGGTTTGTGCATTTTGCCACAGGTGCAGAACTAGCCGTGCAGTAATAGCCAAAAGCGGCATGTCAGCTGACCTGCCCAAACGTGTGAGGTGCTGGTGAGACTGTAGAGCTGAGACCAGAACACCCACCTGCCTTGCAGACGCTGAGGCAGAGCGTGCAGCCTTTTACACACACAGAACAGTGTTCTGGGCACTGGGAGGCAGCCTCTCTCATCACTGGTGAAGGAACAGGCCACCCCAGGGGAGGTGCCCTTTGTCCATTTCTGAGGACAGGCTGGAGGGGAGGGGGCCAGTTGGCACACATTGAGGGAGGCCCCCAAATGATGCTGCTTTAAGTCCTCACAGTCCTTGTTTATGGTGCGGGTGTTTGCAGACTCAGAGCTGAGCAAAGCCCCAACCGCCCTGCTGCCATTGGGCCCTGCCCTGCTCTGTGGTGCCCGTGACCAGCTGCACCCTGTCCAGCGGGAAGACTCTGCTGCTGTGGTTTCAGCCTGATCTTTCAGCCTCTACTCTCCTCTCTCCACGGCATGAAAGTGTGTTCGCCATGAGCCATTGCAGGCATGGGTGCATTTGTTCACATATGTAGAGGTGCTGATATACCCATGTCCAGCCAGCCCCTTAGAGGGCCTGTGGCATCTCTTCTTCCTGCCTCAGCCGCATGTGTCCTTCACTGGCTCCACCTGGGGACACCCTTCTAATTCTGTAAGCTCAGCCCACAGGAGCCCTCACCCTGGTCTACAACCCACCCCTCTCCCCAGCTCTCTGTTCCTGAAGTACTTTGCTGATGACTCTGAGAGTGTTTCCACAGCTTTGTTGAGGAATAGCAAGGTCCCTTACTCATCTGTCTTCCCCACCACCACCACTCCAGCAGTTTCTAGACGACAACAGGCTGCATAGTCCCTCTCTGCTAATGGAATCTTGTCACCTCGGCTACAGAGCGGGCTCTGCAGGTGCCTGCCATTGGGGATGCTGGAGAGGGAACATACATACATCTCCTGGGAAGTGCCATCAATGCTGCTGAGAGAACAGAGTGGCAGGCAGGAGAGACGTAACAAGTGACCAAGCATTCATGGCATGATAGACACCATTAGTACCAGGAATGCAAGTGAAAACTGCAATGAGAAACCAACTCAATATGTCAATAAAGCTGTTATACAAAATAGTAGGTCGGGCATGGGAGGCAGAGGTAGGAGAATCACCATGAGTTTGAGGCCAGCCTGGGACTACAGAATAAGTTCTAGGTTAGCCTAGGCTAGAGAGAGACTCTTATTTCAGAAAGAAGAAGAAAAAATTTAAAAATAGTAAAATTGGGTATGGAAGTTCCCACATTTAACCCGAGCACTTGGGAGCCTGAGGTAGGAGGATTACCATGAGTTTGAGGTCAGCTTGGGCTAGGCTAAGACCCTCCCCCTCCCTCAAAAAAAAAAAACAGTACTAAGGGTAGGAGAAGGCATGTTACTGCAATGTAAGTCTAGACCTCAGCGTGTGGCCTAATTCCGCTTTTCATGGAAGGAGATGTCCTTTAAGACTACCTCTATCTGCCTGAGCCCACTACCTTTGTCACACACGCTGGTTTTTCCAGGGTTGAATGAATACTAAGTATCATTCTAAAATGTATTCTCAAGAGCTGTATGCAGTCATTTTTTTAAGATGAAAATTTTATTGCATTTTTATGACTGCTGTTTTTTTACTGCCCGAGAAAATTGAAATGACTAGTGGCATTTGGGATTTTTGTTGGCCTCTGGGATAGAACAGCCACACTAACCCTTCAGGACTGTGTTCATTCAGTCAGTCATTGTTTTGTGCCCGCATTCATGATGTGCCAGGATTTTAAGCTCCAAGGAGACAGAACTAGAAGTCTCCACCATCAAGGAGCTTAGGGTACAGTAGAGAAACCATTCAGGTAAGAGGTAACACATCAGATTGTGACTGGGGGCTGTAATCACATAGGAGAGACCCTGTCCCACCCAGAGGTGATGGGGAGCATCAGGAAGAGGTGACTCACTAGAAAGAGGCCAGAACTGATGTGGAAGAAGGGATGTTTTAGAAAGGGGGGCCTCGGGGAGCTAACAGTTTAGGCCAGCTGTCAGGTGTGCAGGTCAGAGGCCTGCTGGAAGTCTTTGCAAACCACGCAGGCATCTGGTAGTTACCCTGCAGCACACATGGGGAGGTCGTTGGTAGCGGGATGGAGATTTGATTAGAAGGGAGTGAATCATGAGTGGATGGGTTAGATTGCCAGAGAGTGAGCTGAGTAAGAGGGTGAATGCACCATGGGATCTAAGATGCACCTGGTTTCCGGCATAGACTTCCTGGTGGGTGATGTCTGGAGAAGAGGTAGGCACTTGTCACTCATCTGCTCCCTGGGGGCAACCCTGAAGCTGAACTATCACCATTTATATAAGCAGACTGGACCATATATTAGAAATGACAGGAGTCTTCCTGAGCTGATCATGCCCCTTAGCCCCATTACAGATTAAGGCCTGCAGAGCCCTGGCCATGTGAGGCTCTCTTGTCTGTGTGGACCTTGGATTCCCTATCAGGAGGACATGGGTTTATTGATGTTGAAGATCCTTTCGTCTCTGACAGTTGGTCATGGCACATGACAGGAGGTCACAGTTACTCGTAACATGGCTTGCATTACCATTTCAGAGACATTTCAGAATTCACTTCTGAAAGCTTCCCACTGTGAAGCAATTCCAAAGCTTACATTTCAGCTTTGTAGTCTCAGGCTCCCCCAGCCTTTCTCTTAAACCTGATCTCAGAGCACTTCAGATTTTCTGGGATGGCTTTTCCCAGCCCATGCCAAGCCCCTCCAGTGCCTACCGCCTTTCATTCTTGGGGCCTCTGCACCTGCTCACCTGCTATGAAAATCTACGTAGAGAAAATTTTGCAAAATGGCCCCTGGTCTTGGTAGCTATAGCTGAGCTATAGAATTGCACATGCAAAGATGAAAGGACTTTTTCTCTTTGCTTCTCTGGGACAGTGTGTGGGTCCCTCTGCTTTCTAAAATTGTAATTGCATTACACGAGGCCAGACCATCCAACGGTCTCATGCCCAATTTGCAGCATTTCCGGAGAGGCAGCCAGGCGGGACACTGAGCTGCTCTCCAGCCAGCTGTGGAGTGATAGGGTGACAGGGTCAGGTGGGGGGTTGAAGAAATGAGCATGACCATTGGAGGGCCTGTTTTCTCTAGGGAGGCAGCATTGGGGGTCACATGGAGGGAAGGAGGAGGAGCTCTTCAGAACTGTCTGTTTTTCTATGTCTCTTTTTCTCAAGAACGGACATTCTGTCCTTGCATGCTTTTTTGCCCTGGTGGGTCTTTGCCAAGACGGTCACGGAACTGAGGAATTTCAGGTTGGAAGGTAGAGTCCAGATCCTGGGCTCCTTCCTAGAGAGCAGGAATTGATCCTCCATCACCTTCCTGTCTCAGGCTCATCTCAAGGCCAGTGCCAGCCTGTGCTGGGTGGATGAATGAATGATGTTCATTTGGTTCCCAGTGGACAGTGACAACTTCTCTGCCTTTTTGCATTGGAACACGTGTCCTCAAAGCACAGGTAATGTTTTAGCTGTGTCTGTACCACAGGCCAGCTCAGAGCCCAAGGCGAAGGGATAAACATATAAATAAGTCCTTTGCCACCTTGATGGTGTGTTGTCTTCAGGCCCAATCCTCGCTGTGTTTCATTCAAGCCCTTACCCTGCCTCATCGTGCCTAAAGTAAAAGGGCTTTTGACCTCTCCTCTGAGAGTTAATAAAACTCAACTCATTAAAGGATAAAATGGGCTTAGGAGATGGCTCAACAGTTAAAGGCACTTGCTTGGAAACTTGATGGCTTGGGTTTGATTCCCCAGTACCCACATAACGCCAGATCCACAAAGTGGCCATGTCTCTGGAGGTTGTTTGCATAGCAAGAGGCCCTGGCACATCCATTCTTTATCTTTCCTTGCAAATAAATAAATAAATAAAAATATTTTACAAAAAGAGAAAAAAACCTGTCAGCTTGCAGCAGGTCTGTGATAGAGAAATTTTATTTTATTTTTTGAGGCAGGGTCTCACACTAACCCAGGCTGACTTGAAACTTACTCTGTAGTCCAGGCTGGCCTTTAACTTACAGTGACCCTCCAAACCCAGCCTCCCAAGTGCTGGGATTAAAGGCGTGCACCAACACGCATGGTCTAAAGAAAAAAATTAAAATAGCCTCCTGGAGTGTATATAATGAAGTCATTTGTCACTGTTGACATTTCTCATTTTCTGACTTGGAAGCAGCAATTCCTGGATGTGGTTTTGTGGTACTCACATATCTTCCTCATTTATCTGAAGGGATGCCGTGAACTTGCCAGAAAGTTGTTTGAATCAAAAATTTAACTCATGTATTTTTGTTGATTTATATTATGTCTTAGGCCCCACTACAGTTTTTAAAGTGATATCTGATAAAGGAGGTAAAAATATATTTCACATAAATAGATGAGCTAAATTTTAAAAAATGAAAGAGCAGAAAACATGTAGGAAGATATCTTAATTGCTGTCATTGAAAATTCAGTTTAGCATTTAGCTTCATTAGAGGCCATGGATAAAAACCCTTTTGCAGCAGAAACCTGTGTCCTTGGCCTGTCCCTGAGCTCAGCTACAGCTGTACTGGACAGTCTTGGAAAGTCCAGGAGGCCTCTAAGGACTGCTTCCCTTAGAATCTCAAAGTCCCCTTATGCACAGACAGCCCAGAAATGGGAGCAGCATGACTGTATGACCCATAATGGTGGCATGGGAATGGTGGCTCAGTGTTCCACCTGGTATCCTTTCAGAGGATGATTGGGGGATGCTCTCAATAGAGTTCGGGCTTACTCAGCCTCTGTGCCTAGTAGCAGCTGTCAGGGTAACACACCTTCGAGGCTGGTTGGTCCTCCTTTTCTGATTCTCCTTGTGATGGTTAAGTTTTATTGTCAATTTGACCTGTTTAGTAACTCAATAATCTTGGGTGGGTCTATGAGGTTGCTTACAGAAGGATTAACTAAAGGAGGAGGGCCCTCCTCCAGAGTGAGCCCTTCCTCAAGAGTGGGTGGCCCTCTCAGTAGGGGGCAGGATATAAGGAAAGTTGAGGGGAAGGAAATTTCTCCCTTACCCCCTGCCTGTTTGTTGATGTGTTCGCATGTGGTGTTGGTGATGGCCTCTCTCTCTCTCTCTCTCTCTCTCTCTTTCTCTCTCTCTCTCTCTGTCTGTCTCTATCTTCCTCTCTTCCTCTCCCTCTCCCTCCCTCTTCTCTCTTGTCCTCTCTCTTCCCCCTCTCTTCCCCTCCCCTCCTCTCCTCTCTTGACCTGTGAAAGGGGGCCAGCCTCTTTTATCATAACGCAACTTCCTCTGGATCTGTATCTTCAATAAATCCCTTCCTCCCATAACTGTTCCTGGTCTGGAGGTTCATCCCAGTGGCTTACAACACTCCCTTTGCAGATGCTCCTACAGTTAGCCTGCCCACATCCCAGCTCCTGTCTGAGACTCAGTCCCTTTTGGCCATACAGTCCCATGTACTTTGATTAGAGTGGGCAGGAACAGACCACAGAAGTTGGTGAATCTGGTATTCCCATAGCCCAGGGCTCTGAGGGACACTGGATACCTTCATTCTGGGAGCACTGCTAGAAGGAGCCCTTCCTCCTATGGTCCGCCTACTTTCTACACTGGCTCAGAAAATAAATTTGGTGCTCAGTAACTATGTCATGATGTTCCTTGCCTACATGGTTCCTCTCAGACCCTGGATTCCCTGGTCCCCAAGCAGATACTTTTCTTCTAGATCTATATATTATTACACTGGTTACTTTTTCTTGTTGCGGCAAAGTACCTGACAGAATAAATTAAGGAGAAGTGGGGTTTTTTTGGCTCATGGTTTCAGAAGGATTTCCGTCCAGAAAACAAAAGGCATAGTGGCAGAAGCAGTTCATTAATGGCAGCAGGACTGTGAGGAGAGGCTTGCTCATATTGTGGCAGACAGGAAACAGAATGTGGGCTAGAAGCCTGGTGGGTTCCCTTCTCTTGGCCACAGAGTCTGATCATGGATATTTCAGCTTAAGTCAGGGAAGACTGCAGTTGAAACTTTGAGACTTTTAGAACTCTGGGTCAGCAGCTGCTGCCAGGAGATTGTTGGACAGAGATTGTGATTGGGGATGTCCATGCATACACCAAGAGGGTTTTTTTTTTTTTTTTTGGTTTTTCGGGTCTCGCTCTAGTCCAGGTTGACCTGGAGTTCACTATATACTCTCAGGGTGGCCTTGAACTCACAGCAATCCTCCTACCTCTGCCTCCCGAGTGTTGGGATTAAAGGCATGCGCCACCACGCCCGGCTACCAAGAGTTTTTTATTGGGTGGCTCAGAGGATGTTGTCACAGCCCTGGGCTCCCACCATTGTCCTCCCCATTCCCTGGGCTCCTCTGCTCTAAGCAGTCCTAATCAGGAAGGCCTTAGAGTTCTGGTACTTCCTTAAGGAAGGCCTACCTCTGGCTGCTTTTCTAATCCTCAACCCTTGGGAGAAAAGGGCAGGAGTAAGAGAATCCAGCCTTTCTCGTGTACATTTTTAGGGGAGGGAAGGCTTGAAACACCACTATCAGACCCCTTTCTGTCCTTGTGGAGGTGGTTGGCCTGGGCTTCAGACTCAGTGTCTTCCTGGCTATCTGATCTCTTCCACACATCTCTCTACTCTGGTTCTGGGTACTGCCATTTCATTTCATTTCATTTGTTCCTTTCTTTTTGGTAACCGCTTAGCACACATGCAATGACTGAGTACAAAACAGTATTATTCCCACTGCTCTTTCCTTCTGTCCCTCAGGTAGTCCATAGCTGCCCATGACTACCCTGCATCTTTGATAGAAAATACAGGTGTATCCTGTGCCCAGGACTAATAGCTACAGCACTGGCCCAGACTCCAGCCACTCTGGAGCCAGCCCTTCCTGTTCTGTAGTCAGTTCTGGTAGGAGCTGCAGCCCAGGGGCCTGGCTGGCCAGGTCCCAGCAGCAAGGGCCTTCTAGTGTGCAGAGTACAGTGATGTCCTGTCTCCATGGGGTTATTGCATTTGACAGGAAAGCTCTTTTTCAAGGAGACAGTTTCCCTGATGTGGATATCAAGGTGTGTGCTCTGTCAGCCTGTCAGTCAGCTGCTGCTTCCTGAGCACTGGAGGCTAGTGTCATTCAGTACCAAAACACACCTACTCATTCCCCCATGGTGTGTACAGTGTATTGGGGAAGCCATAGTCACGATAAGTAAATTATTACCCAAGGTGTGTGTAGGGGGTGTTACTATGTGCCGTGGCCAGGGATCTCAGGGGTCTGTCTCCCTTGATGTTATTAAGACCCTGGGGCTTGGAGCCTTATCCACAGCTCTCTAGGGAGCTTTTCAGTCTCACCATTTTGTCAGTTCCTGGAGAAGACCTTGGAATTTGCCCCAAAGCAGCTGGCAAATTCAAATTCAGAACATTGCTATTTAGCAGGAGTGACTCCTCCTGGGATATGGCATGCTTTGTGACCTCTCTGACCCTCTCACCTCATCCTCCAACAAGTTCTGTGGTCTTGAGCTCTACTTCTCAAAGAGAGTCACATGGAGCCCAATCCCAGAGCATGACATGGGAAAAAAAGATTCAATAGTCCCTGCACCCCTATCCTCACTGTGACCCTGAAATCTATGGATGCTCAAGTCACTTCTGTACTAGGGCATCCTATTTGCATATAGTCGACCCCCTCTATACTTTAAATGACCCGTAGATACTTATAATACCCGATATGATGGCCATGCTATGTAAGTGATTAGACTGCATTGTTTAGGGAAGAAGACAAGGAAAATGCCTGGGTGTTCAATATGCATACAGGGTTGGTTAGTTTTGTTTTCATAAATATATTCACTCTGTATTGATTAACTCTGAACGTGGAAGTCCAATTGTATGGATGTGTACATACACACACACACACACACACACACACACACACACACACACACACAGACACGGCCTGTCTGCTCTTTGTGCTGTAAGGCTCTGGTAATGACTGGGCTGGGGATGGTGGTCTGGATCCTGCAGTGCCTAGAACCCTTGCTCCTTGGCAGTATGCATGCTGGTGTGTGGGTAGGCAGCTGGCTGAGGTTCCTGCAATGGATTCTGTTGTCTTTTAAACACACTCACTGTTGTGGGCACCGCCTCAGAATCCATACTCCTTAATTCATCTCAGAACCATCAGCCATCTGTCATGAGAAACTTGAGTACTCGAGAGTCCCATTAATAATTCAGCTGCTGATCCTTCAGACATCGTCCTCGCAGCTCCAGGACTCACTGCTGCCTGCCTCCAGAGATGTCCCAGCGAGAGTTCTCTGTTACACACAGATGCTAATGACTCTGGCAGTTGTACCTCCTGTTCTCCCAGAATCCCCAAAGCCTCAGCAGTTGGAAGTGAGGTGACTGATACAGGTTAGTCCCACTCTAATTATATCAGCCATCTTGGAGAGTGCAGAGGGCAGGTCATTGAGGCTCTGGGGAGAGAATGCCAATAGCAAGCTTCAGGCAAGCCCTTGGTTCTGAGGAGGAGGGCTTGCCCACTATGATGAGGGTTAGGCTTCACTGTGGCATCCCCAGCCATTCAGGAGGTTAAAAAAAAAAAACAATTTTAAGTTTGAGGTTTGCACATTGAAGATACTCCAAAATATTGGTTGAATTAGTTCAAGCTGATTAGATATGGCTATCATTCCCTTTTAGGAGAATGATAGAATATCAGCTGAATGGGAGCACAGACATCATCCCTTCACTCCTTTCCTTTCTCAGAATAAGAGAATGAGACCAGAGGGGAGATTCAAGGCCAAGTTTGCCATTGCAATGCCAAGCAGGTACCCAAGCTCCTGGCTCCCAGCCTACATCCCTGCCTCTGAACATGGGAGTGCAGTGTTTTTGGTCACAATGGCATTAGAACGCCAGCTGCTCTTCCAGTGCCCTGATCCTGGACTTCCAATTCTGCAGGGCTTTGAGCTGTGCATTTCTATTGCTTATAAACCACCTAGTGTAAGGTGCTTTGCTACAGGATCCCATACAAAGGCCAAAGGCTTGAGTCTCTAGAAGGGCTGGTTAGCATCGTAGATGCTATGAATAGATTCATTGATGACACCCAGACCTAGAGAGGGGTAGCCACCTGTCCGGTGTAACAGTGCCAATTGATGACAGAGCTGGAGTGAGCACATACCATTGGCTCCCCCTCAGTGTTTTTCCCATAAGGCTCAGCTACAGGCCCTCTCCATTTCCAGTTTTAGGAGTCATTCTACAGGATGGGATAAGTGTGCCTCCTGCCTCATAGCCTCGCTTTCCCGTAATTGAGGAGAGCCAAAGAGGTTTAGAGCGCAGAGAGCTTTGTAGCCGGGTTCATGGGCCTTTATATTGGGGAAGAGGGACAGGTGAGATGGGGAAGTGAGTCTGGATCATGCAGCCCAGGAGCAAGCTGTCCCGGAAAAACAGTCTTCAGAGCTAAATATGGAGATGTGTGAACAAGACAAGAAGCAGCTGAGGCATGGGGAGGTGCTGTCTGTCGGAGTCATCAGTACTATTCTCCATTCAGCTTGGATGTACGCAGTCAGGCTTCTCCAGTTCTATCTGTACTAGGCACAGCCTGTCCTTTCCCTCGGACCTTGCTTGAAATTTTGAACTGGAGTGGTTCTTGGCTACATTTTTTCCAAGGCTCAGGCAGATGTAGCCCCATAGGACCAAGGAGGCTTGAATGGAAGGAAAACCACATCCTTGGGTGAAAAGAGATATGGAGCAAGCTCAGTGCCCTGGCATTGGAGGGCCTCAATGAGGGTTCTAATAAATGTGGTCTAGAAGCACAGGCAGCCTGAGCCAGGGGGATTATGGTCTCCGGGCATTTGGACCCCAGCTCAAGACTGTGACAGTCACAGGTAAAGCATAGCTCATAAGCCATGCCACTGTAGCCTTGACCCTAGAACCTTCCAGAATCATGGAGCAGCAAGAGAGTGGGAACAGATGATCCTGCCTGCAGGTGAGGGCTCAGGAGAAAAGAGTCCTTGGATCTCTGCCTCCATGGGGTTAGGGCTGGGGATTGCATACAGTAGCTGTATCTGCTGGAGCTTCTCCTCTACCCAGAACCCAGACAAGGGAATCCTGAAAGAAGTGAGAATTTTGCATCAACTACCACTGGTTCACTGTCATGGGTACCGGACACCATCATCCTGACCCATCAGGTGAAACACTGGCAGGATGTCGGCTGTGCTAAAACAATCACAGCAAGATGGATTTTTATACTTCTAGAATAGTCATGTTAGGTAACGTTATTGGCTGCATCTTGTGTACTGTGCTCAGCACTTCATACGGAGTGTCATCTGATCTTCACAGTTAGCATAGTGTTGATATTGACATTGTTCCATTTTCCAGTTAAGAAGGTGAAGGTAAGGATTGTTCACACTCTGGCCCAAAGCCAGCCCAGGGCCCCAGTGAGGTAGAGTTGGGACTGACTGCATATATGGCAGACACACTGAGCCAGGCTTTCCTGTGTGCGGCTGGTTGCAGCCTAGGAGCAGTGTGCTGTTCGAAGGGGACAGTCCTTCTAGGAGGATGGGATGCCCTGTGCTCACATGGCTCCATCCTCCTGTGAGCAAATCATCCTGTCCTTGGGACCTTGCCTTCAGCCTCAGACAGAAAACAGGAGAAATCTAAGCTTTCCCAATGTGCTGAGAGGCTAGAGATCATGTGAGTGCTGACTGGAACCTGATCTGGGAGACATTGCCAAAGCCCCAGTCATCCCACAGGAATCTTGCAGGCCCAGTGGGAACTTCCCACCCTAGGGAGCTGGGAGCTAGGGACTGACCGAGCCTGCAGCCCTAAGCAGCCCCCACTGGCTAGCTTCTTGCCCTCCGGCACCTTCCCTCCTTCTCTGGAACCCCTGGCCGTGTGTTGCAACTGTGCAGAGAGCAAGCGCCCCAGCTATTGTTCTTGGATGCCTTTCTGTGATCTTAGGGCCTTTGAGGAAAGAACAAACAGCTAGGAAAACACAGCGTTGTTAAAAAATGTTTGTGATTTTTGTGCTGCACAGAACAAAAGAGGCATTTGGGAGACTCAGCATTGTTCTGGGGTAGCAAGGATGAAACGGTCCTTTGAGGCCTGCTCCTGGGCTCAGCTCCATGGTGGCCTGCTGACTGGGGTGGAATGCAGCTTGACACACTGCCTGCCTCCCCAGTGTCAGGCTCCTACTCTGAGCGGGCTAGGAGCTGATTTCTAGCCCATTCCTTTCATCTTGTCACTAGAAAAAGGGGTCACTGCTATATCACCCACTCCTATTGCATGATGCCAGCCAACCAGCTCACATTCTTAATTGTGTTCAACAGAAATAAGTCATATTGTAAAGCAGTCTGTAGTCCACGTGCTAATGATGTGATTCCACTCATAGACTGTTGGTTCCATTAGATAAATATCTTCATTTTTGTAAAGAAAAACACTAAATTTAGAGAGATGGCTCCATTGGTGAAGTGTTTGCCTCACTATGTTCAGTGCTGGGTGTGGTGGGAAAGGCTGTAATCCTGATATGGATTAAGATATGGGGAATGGGGAAGGGTTAGAATTAAGATAACCCCTAGTAAAAACCTCAATGCACCCCAAGTTCAAAGAATATCCGAGCTCTTGTCTATAAAGTTAAATAATTAAAATCATAGACAACAAAATAGTAAGGTATAATGGGAAACTTTATTATTTAAGGAAACATGGGGAGTTATAGAGTTCTCCAGCCACCAGTGTGGGGAGAACACATGTTAGAGATTTTTAACAGAATTTATATTAATTAGCTAAATAAGCATAAACAGAAATGATAACAGTGAGCTCCCATCATAAAAAAAAGAGATTCATGAGAGAAAAAGTCTGGAGCCTGCCCCCCCACCCCAGCCATTAACTTAGGGGGGGGGGGAGGCCTTACCTTACTAAGGCCTGGATCAGCAGCAGTCTCTTTACTCCATTGCCATGTGGGGGAAGAGAGAGGAATGGCTTCCTCTAGGGAAGAGAATTTAAGTTCTTCCCAGGTGAATCAGAGAGACAGCTGATTGGTTCATATTTAACCAATCCGTTTTAGCACCTAGGTTGTAGCTTTAATTAGGCACCTCCCACTCAAGGGGAGGGGCTGCATCTGAAGAGGTTTGCCCCTCACAATCCCCCCTCTGAAGAAATAACCCTAACTGCTGTTAGGGCATTGGGGTGTGGACTTTGGGAAAAAAAGCACCAGAAAGTACATACATGTTTAAGAAAATAAAAACACCAGAAGAAGTACATATATGTTTAAGAAACAAGAATTAACAATATCCATTTTTGAACCTATTAAGAGGCAAGGCAAGCTTAATAGAGGCAAGCTCTGACTGGGGAGGGATTAAGGAGGAGCTTGGCAACCTTGTGTGGGGTAAACTTTTACAATCCCAGCACTAGGAGGGCAGAGAGGGAAGAGCCCTGGGCCCAGTTGGTGAGCTCCAGGCCATGAGAGAGACTGTCTCAATAGAACATCCTGAGGTGGATCCCTTGATTCCTCCCCACACAAATGCACACAGACATGCAGCACACTTGCATCCCCCCCCCATTACATACATGCATGCACACCACAAACACAAACTGAGGCTCAAAGCCTGTTTTCTCCTCCGGACTGGTGGAGGGAAAACTGAGAAGCGGCGGGAGCCGAGGCGAGCTGTCCGCTGTCTGCTGTCTCAGGGCTGGGGCCCACAGAGCTGGGGGGGGATGGTGCAGGGGGGTCCGGCAGGACACAGAGGCGAGCAGATGTGTATTGGATATCCACGTGGTTCTTTATTCAATTGGGGGACTTACATTTTATAGGAAAAAGGGGGTCAGGGGCATGGGGAATGGGGAAGAGAAAAGGAGATTGGTTGATGGGGTGGGGAGTTGGCAGCCTGCACTGGGATAGGTGGGTGGGATAGGTGGGTGGGGACAACCTGAGAACACCTCATTTGGGGGCCATGAGTGGCGGGAAATACGTGATGCTAGCCACGGTCAGGTCTGTGGGGATGGGCACAAGGAAGTTTTGCTGATGCCAAATCCAGTCATGCTGAGATGGAAATGCTGGTTTCTGTGGCCAACCCATGGGGGTGGGAGTCAGGGTAGGTGGAGCTGGGAACCGCCTACCGAATTATCGGGGTTTCACCTCATACATCCTTAACCCTGTTCTCCGTGCCCTCAGTAGCAGCGCCAACAGGCAGTGCCCAACAAAAGCCAAGAACTGACTTGTTTACTGGCACATACCTGACAACTGAGCTTTGAGGAAGTCCAGTGCTTTGAGACAACCCTGAAGATTCCTCTTTCAAGGAGCTGAGTCTTGAAAGCTCATTTCTTCAACTTCTTTGGGAATTGCAGTGGGACCCACTGTTACCTTGGTGCGTGAAAGGTCTCTCCAGGATTGGCGCTGAAAGACTCTCGGCCTATCCTCTTGAATTCTGAATGGGCAGGGTTTGTACCATGGTGCTTAAGTCACCATGGTTCCTTTCTCCCTTTTCAGCCTCCAGAGTATGGTCCTGGGAGCCCAGAGCAGCCTGTACTGGTGCCAGGGTGCTCAGTGCTCTGCCTCAGCCCACATCCTTCATCAGTGAGGAAACTGCAAGCCCATGGCCTTCTTCTGGAGAAGAGCTTGATTGCATCTCACAGGTCCTCTTCATGTCCAACCCTGTCAACACAGGACTTGGCCAGACAAGTTTAGTGACCTGCAGTGTAATATGGACCCTAAAAACTTAGTATTGCTCCAGGAAATTTTATACCAGGGCTGGAAATAACTTGGAGCCTAGGATCCAGAGGAGGGTGGGAGGGAACCCAGCTTGGGCAGGGCTGTGTTCAGTCATGTTCTGACCCCAGTGGGGAAGCAGTTGGCTTTCTATATAGGAAGAGATTTTTCTCTGGAGACAACAGGAAGGGCCTTTGGAACTCCTCACACCCACCCCACCTCGCCCCATGTCTCCTGCACCCTTCAGAAGATGGTATAAGTGTTCATTTGGGGCTTGGGTCCTTTTTCTACATCCTATCCAAACTGCCAGCAGTTTGGTTGGACACTAGGAAGTGCTTGCAGGGTGCCTAGCACCTGCCTGTGGGAAGAGCTGAGGTGAGAAAGGGGGAAGGGGCAGTGTGTCTGTGTCCAGTGGGAGAGAGCACTTGTTGCTTGTGCCAAGGTGCTGGCTAGAGTAGTGTAGAAGCCTTCTGAGAGGGATTCAGCAGTCTACAAAGGAACTGCCAAAGTGCATACAGTTTGCAGAAAACTGATGCTCAGAGCCAAAGCTCAGTGGTTAAGGCACTTGCCTGCAGAGCCTAACAACCCAAGTTCAGTCCCCCAGTACCCATGTAAAGCCAGTTGCACAGAGTGCCGCATGCATCTGGAATTCACTTGGAGCAGATTGAGGCCCTGCGCACCTATTCATTCTCTCTCTTCTCTTGAAAATAAATTTTTTTAACTTAAAAAAAAGAAAAAGAAGTTGATGTCCAGAGCAGAGTGGATTTCTTCAGAACCCCTGGAAATTTCCCAGTGTTACTATGAGGGAGAGACAGGAAATGTCTTCTTGAGTGCTGAGTGGTCATCCCTTTATACACCAGGCCTGAGATGAGCACCCACCACTGTGGCCTTTCTCAACAGCCATCATGAGAACTGGGCCCAGTAGCCGCCTCAGAGAGGAAGAGGGCAGGGGTCCTCTCTTCCTTCTGTGGACTTGCCTTGCCTCTGGCCTCACTCTTGCGTCTGCGCATGCCTGTACTTCAGTGTTCCTCAGTGACTGAGGGCTGGAAGACCAGAGGACTTAGGACGGATGGCATCTCATTTCCAGATGTCAAGCTAACCTTGCAGACGGTAGGAGCAGTTGGCCAAGAGAGGTGGCTTGCATGGATAGAGTTGATGCTGAGTGTGTGTGAGCACCTGTGGGGGAGGGAGGTCGTTTGTTTCCATGTTTCCTTTATCCAAACTCTTCCATGCCAAAGAATTCATTATCATAATTCAGAATACTTACATACTTTAATTTTTTCCATTTTGCCAATTTCATACATGTATATATTTTGATGTTCTGCCCCCTGATTACCCTCTTTCTATCCTCCCCTCCCTCCTGCCCCCTCCCTCCCTCTCACCCTCTTCTTCCTCATTCATCTCCATTTGACTTTCATATCTTTTTTAAACCCATTGACTTGTTAGGGTTGCTTGTATAATCATGTGTGGAAGGTTATTTTACTGTGGAATAGGCAGCTTACCAGTGCCTGCACCTCTGATGAACCTACTGTCCCCTTTGCCATTAGCCATTTTGGGAGGTGTGAGGGTCTCAATTACTCTTCCCCACTGATGGTTATGTACTGACAGGCTCCATCTTGTGCAGGAAACCACAGATGGTATTAACATAAAGCATAACAGCCATATCATATCCAGAAGACAGCATTTCACAGCCCTCCTCCCCATGTCCCTGCTCTTGCATTCTTTCTGCCCCCTCTTCCATAGTGTTCCACAGTTCCTTGTAGGGGACTGATGCCTTGTTTGAGGCTGAGCACACAGTAGTCACTTATTCTCAGCAAATTTGTTTCCATACTTTTATTTATTTTTATAAAATCCATATATATATGTGCACACATTTGTATATGTGTGTAAAGTTCTCTAAAATCATTTTAGATTATCATTAATCACCTTCACTGAATATTGCCCTTTTTTGGTGTTTGGTTTTCTGAGGTAGGCTCTCTTTCTAGTCCAGGCTGACCTGGGATTCACTATGTAGTCTAATTCTGGCCTCAAACTCATGGCAGTCCTCCTACCTGTGCAGAATACTGTGCGCCACCACACCCAGCTTTTTTACTGGTACACTTTTTAATTTCATTCTTTTTATTCATTCCAAAGTACAGCAGTTCAAATTTTATTCAGTCATTCTTGTTTTGATGCACATTCACTTTGCTTCCATTTTTTTTGTCTTTTTTTAACTTACAAGTAGCACTGCCATTAACATTCATGTCTCTGTGTGTGTGTTTGTGTCTTAATGAACTGCTTTGATTTCTAGGGCTGGACTTCCGAAAAGCAGAAATACTGTGCTGAGGGGTGTGTGTATTTATAGTTTTGATAGATGTTTCTGGATTGTTTTTCCAATAGACTGCAGCAGTTCTCATTTCCATTAGCAGTGCATGTGAACTCCTCTTCCTCCCTCCTTTCGGCTGCAGGGATCATTTTCTTGTTAGCGCTGGCCCCATGGGTGGGCTGTGCTACCTCAATGCTTTGTTCATTTCCAGTTCCCTGACTCCAGTGAGTCTCAGTCTCCTGTCATAGGACTATCTGCTGTCTGAATTGCTTTTCCACAAATCACCTCTTGGGTCCTTTGCTTGTTTTCCTCCCTGAATCCAGAGGACAGAAGGAGATTCTGAGCCTGGTGGGCATACAGGGTGTGGCATTTCCCTCCCCCACCACAGCCTTTACTAATGACTACAGCTCTCAATCATGTTTTGTCCCCATTCCCTTTGGCTTTCCCTGCAGGCATTTTCTGAGGCCGCAGAAATGGGGACTCTCATCCTGTTCTCTAAAGGGTCTCAGAGCAGGGATGGGAACCACAGAAAATGAAGCTGAGCAGATGATGGGACATTCCTTGATCTCCCTTTGGCAGCATCTGAACGGCATGGCTGTGTAGCCTTGCTGTTCAAGGTATTGGCTGGTGTCATGGTTTGATCCAGGTGTCCCCCACAAACAAATGAATGTGTTTTCAGTGATTGATCCTCAGCTGATGGCAGTTCGGGAATTAGAACCTCGCTAGAGCTGTGTTGTTGGGGGCGGGCTTATGGGAATTATAAACCAGCTCCCCCTTGCCAGTATTTGGCACACCTTCCTGCTGCTGTTTCCAGTGCTGTGGTGGAGGTGATGTCCACCCCTCTGCTCATGCCATCGTTTTCCCTGCCAGGATGGAGTCTCCCCTCAAGTCCCTAAGCCAAATAAACCCATTCCTCCACAAGCCACTTTTGTTTGGGTTCTTTTGGTGCAGGAATGAATGCTGACTGCAACAGCTGGGGATCAGAAATGCAAGCTCCCAGGCCCCTCTCAGACTTGCTGATCCAGAACCTGAATTTTAATGAGCTCCTGGGTGACTCCTATGCACAGTCAAGTCTGAGAAGCATGGACTTAAATTCAGATTTGAATTGTGAGAAAAAATGACCTTGTACAACCTACTTCCCCGATGTTTTGTTGCAATCCTGTTTGTCGATAGATCCAGCATGGTGTGGATTAGATAACTCACAGTAATACAGGTTCTTGACCTTGGTCTTAAGATCTTTATAGTGCATGTCACCTGACAGAAAATAGCATCCTTTCCTTTGAGTGACAGGCAGATCCCTGTTTAAGGAAATTTAATACATCCAAATCCAGCTTTTTTTTCCCTGTGCCTGATCCAGACAGTCCTGCCAAGGCCAAATTAATGAGTGGCATGCCTTACCCATCCCAGCTCCACACGTGGCACACATTCCATGCCTTGGCTTATAGCTCCAGCTCTCTCCTTTGTGACCCAACCTCTCGTCACTGGCAGCTTTAACATTGCTAGTTTTCCCTTTGATTCCTCTCATCAGACTCTTGTTTCCTCTAACTGAACACCACTTACCCCGTAGGTAGGTGAGCCTCAGCCTGGCACTGACGTATTTGATCTACACATGCACCATCCCTCCTAATCCTCGGGCATGAACACTCAGGTGAGAACACACAGGGGCATCTTCTGAAGTGATGCAAGGAAGCTACTTTTTTTCCCTTGACAAAGTGAGTCCCGTGGCTCTGCTGTAAATAACCCTGCAGCTGCAGTGGCCTTTGCTCAGCTAGGCTTATCAGGCATGGTTTATTAACCAGGAGCCAATGCAGGACAAACCACACAATTAATGCTAAACAGAAGGTGTTTCACAGTGGCTACCATGTGCTTACCAACATTGTTTGCAGGGCTAAAGGGCCAGATTGCGGACTGGGTCTTTTGAATAGCTTCCCCACTGGGCAGTGGCAGCAACTGCCTATCTCACAACTGCTCTAAACGGTCCAGGAAGCTGAAGAGTGAACCCCTAAGTTGAGATCCAGAGACTATGTAGTTGGGAGAAGAAGTTACCCCCTCATTTTCTACTAACTACGAATGTGTAGCCTCAGGGGTCTCTGGGTTCAGGGTGGCTGTGACCATCTTAACCAGCAGTGACAGATTGTCATTCCCGCCCTGAACATCTCATGCAGCACATCTAAATTGTGAACCACCTGGTCCAGCTGCCTGTAAGTCCTCATCGGGTGAAGGTGTTGTAGAAATATTCCAGTAATAACCAGACAAAGCCTTTGCAGCAAGAGGAGAGGGGAGTTTAATTTTCACCCGGGCCCCGGGGGTCCAAGCATAAATGAAGCATTGGCCAGGAACCCCAGTTACAAAGATATTTTATAGTCAGTACAGAGTAGGGTATGTGACATTATGCAAATTACCATTACCTAGTAGTTCACACATTTACAATAGGTCTCAGGAAATTCAGCTATTCTCCCCAGGTATTCTCCAGCCTTGTCTCTCCTAATTTTCTTATCACAGTTAAAGCAATTACTTCTTTTGTCTCACTGAACTTCAAAGCTCTGGTAGTTTCTCATCTCATAGCCATCTGTGGCCTGAAGAATGTAACAATGAATGTAGGGAAGGGGGGCAGTGAGCTCACACTCATTTTGCTACAATAAAGGGATGAAAGGGAAGAAAAGGGAAGCCAACCAGACTGGTAAAAGTTTGACAGGTGGCAATGGGTGAGGACATTCTGCATTCACTCTCTAAAATTGAGCCCACGGAAGTGACTGCAGACCCCAAGGAAATCCCTTCTCCCTGGTCAGCTTCTGTATCTCCTACAAACAGCAGCCCTTCTGTGAGGAAGAATGGCCCTACTGCACCAGTGGGGAGGCCATGCTGTCTCCTGTCTCTGCTTTCCCCAGCTTGAGCTACTGCTATCTTTCTCAGGGGTTCAGCTCTCTTCATCGTACTTAGTTTGTCTTGATTCCAGAGTGACGAGGTGCAGGGCCTGTGTGACACGGTGTGGCCCTGGCTTATGTCCTGTTCTGTTAGTCTCACTGGGGCTTCAAGTCCAACTCTGGTCTCCATGTTGAACAGGATATTCCCCCAGCACTATGAGCAGAGAGCTTTTCTCGCTTCTGACGTAGTTGCATAAGTAATCTTGGCAGACAAATGCATTTTAAGTGTTAGAGAATTGGGGCTTGTAGGACCCAAGGGAAGGGTTTCAGCTGGGTGGTGTGATTTGGCTTGTGGCTACAAGACTGAGAATCAGGTTAGAGCCTGCAGGCAAAGGTTGTTTCTGTAATAGGGAAGGAAGTGGAAGCCATTCAGTACCCCCTTCCTTGGGCCTGGCACTTCTGAGTACCCCATCTAGAGTCATCTCTCTCTTCTTAGACCCTGATCAGCGCCGTACACAGAACGGGTGCCCCAAGGTAATGTATTACACAGCAGAACATGAAAAGAGGTGGAATGTGATGTTGAGAGCCTCAGGATTCGCTCTTCCAACTCTCCAGGCAGTGGTCATCCATGGGGCCCTGAGCCCTCCATCATGAGGGCACCAGTGTGGGAGAGCCAGTCTTCCAGCTGAATGCTTAATCCACTGGAGGGAGAGAAAGTGGCTTTCCTAGAGAGCATCTGAGCTGGGCACTGACTGCAGAATCCGTTGCCACCATTACACGGCAGAGTCCAGGGCTGGTTCCCCAGCAGATCTGCAGCCTGCTCCCTCCATTGAATCTTGGAATGTGCTCAGAATTCACTCCCTTGGGGCTGGCACACACTCAGCACAAGGCAGCCAAGTTGGATGGATGCTCACTGCTCCCTGAGGCTATGCCCAGTGTTCAGTTCACCTTCTTATCTTTGCCTTTGCTGTTCCTGCCAGAAGGCTTCTCCTCACTGGTTCCTCTCTGTCTTTCACAGCCAGCTCAGATTGCCTTCTTCACAACATTCAGGCTCTTGTCTCCCTATCTGAATGCCCCAAGCACCTTTGGGTCCCTTCCTGTCTTGTCCTTGAGTCCTGGGGATACAGTACAGATTCTCCTCCAAGATAATCTCTGTATTCCATGTATGTTATTGGTTGTGAAATAAAAAGGTATGTGGGGAGAACCAGTGTCCAAACCAGTTAGAGAGGAAGGATGCTTAGCATTGAGGGCTAAGACCATGGAGGCTAGGTTCATGGAACCTTGGTCCATCACCTTATACCACTGGGACTTCAGCAGGCCATTTCACTTTCTTGTTTCTCAGTTTCCCTATCTGTTAAGTAGTATAAGGACCTACTCACAGGGCTGCTGTGAGAAGTCAAATATTTAAAGCTACATAAAGTCCTCCAGACAGTGCCTGACATGTAGCAAGTGTTGGTGCCCCTCGGCATACCAGCCAGGAAAACTTGCTCTGATGTGTTAGCAGAATAGAGCCAGAAGTCGTGGGGACATTTATCTTTGATAGAACCCTGTGCTTGTGGCCACATTCCGGTGGAGATTTTTCTTGAAAAGGTTTCCTCCATACCATGGAAAAGAAGAATATCAGAAAGTCCCATCCACTGAGAACCGATTCTGGCCAGGTTCTGTGGGAGGGTTACTCACACCCAGTGGTGTTTAATCTCACAGTAGTCTCTATACATTTATTAATGTTCCCATCTTAATAGGAATCTAGACTCAAAGAAGACTAGTCCCTTGCTTGGGGTAAAAGATCAGACTCCCAAACTCATGCTCGTTGAGAGGAACTGGGAGATGTGTGTGTGTTCCTGATGGGTGGGCAGGCTTGGTGGCCTGGTTCCATTTTGCCTGAGGGCTGAGCGGAGTGAATTAGTGTTCAGTGAGGCAGAGATAGACCAAATCTAGAAGCCTCAAATCATCCAACTAGCCTCATGCCTGCCGAGAATTCAGTAATAATAGATTACCGAAGAGGACCTGGATTCCAGAGCCTTTTGCCAAGATGTACCAAGATATCAGCGAGCCTTGCTTCAGTGCTTCCTTGGAAATGGTCAGGTTGATCTTAAGAATAGTTACTGCACTCTTTTCCACGTCAGCTGATTTGATATATTGACTACTGATAGATCTGAGTGTCAAGTCATTTGCACTGCACTTAGGCAGCGTCTGTAATGCTGAGTGCATTGTAGAAAAAATGAGTTCCTAAGACATTTCCAGCCAATCCTACTGAACACTCTGTATACGTAGCCGGCACACTCTATCAAGATTCTACCAGTGGGGTGAGCAAATAATGACTGTATTTACTCATTTCCCCCAGGAAGCATGTAATAAGGCCGCTTCTATTTTTTAAATTGTGTCTCCATTTTGGAAAATTCTATTCTGTTGTACCTGAGGTAATAACAGCCCTGACACTCTCTGGGGATGGGATATATTAGCCTTGTTTGTCAGCCTCACCACCTCGAAGACAGCAGATTTCTGTGAGAGACTCCATGATTCTAAAGTCATTACCAGAAGTGGGCAGAGCAGAGGAAGAAAACAGAAGTTTTCATGTCCCTTTACCCACTGCTGCACACATTCCCAGTGACATGACTCATGCACCTCTTTCTAAGACACACTGGGCACCATAACACACCTGCCCCTGAGAACTATCCTAGCTGGGTGGAGTTTATATCTGCCCATCCCAGGTCAGTCCTGTCCCTCTCCTCTCCCTCCATCCATCCCCTTCAGGGATTTAGTTTCCCTCCTTCTCTACTTCTCTCCCTCTCCCAGTACCCCCATTGCATTATATTTCCCAAGATCGTATGTGTTGAAGTCTTAGCTCAGAATATGACTTTGAAAATAGGACTGTTGGTCTGGAGAGATTGCTAAGTGGTTAAAGGTGCTTGCTTGCAAGTCCTGACAGCCCCAGGTTCAAGTCCCCAGTACCCATGTAAAGCCAAATGCACAACGTGGGTATGCATTTGGAGTTCATTTGCAGTGATAAGAATTTTTCTCTCTCTCTCTCTTTCTCTCTCTCCCCCTCTGCTCTCTCTTGCTCTCTCCCCCTCCTCTCCTCTCAAAACATTTTTATTAAAAAAAATTTTAAAAAATCTTCAAAAATTGGATTGTTGAAGATGTAGTTGGTTAAGATAAGGTCATTAGGACAAACCCTAATCAATATGGCTACTATCCTTATAAAAAGAGGAAATTGGGACCCAGACATTCACACAGGAAGAATGCCATGTGAAAATGAAGGCAGAGGTCAAGGCTTTGCTTCCACCAACTAAGGAAGGGCAGCAATTGCTAGCCAGGCACCAGGCACCAGGGGCGAGGCCAGTAATGGTTCATGCATACACGGCCTTACATATAAGGTACCTAGCTTCTAGACCTATGGAGTGCTCAGTTTCCGATGTGTACGCCATCCTGTGCCCTAGGAAAGGAAAGCACATCTTCCCACCCTGGACTCAGGAGGGCAGAGCTGTACAGTGCCATGTGGAGAGCATGGGTGATGGGAGTAGCTGTAGGGTGAGTTCTAGCCCTGGTTCTGCCATTTTCTAGGGAAGCCTTCACTGCCTCATCAGTATTTTAGAAATGATACTATCTGGTTGTGCTGTGAACTCAAGATGCAGGTAAGGTGCAGCCTAGTACCTGACTTGGAAGACAATCTGCTTTCACTGTTATTACTAATAAGTGCATTGTGGGAGGTGACTTAACAGTAGAGGTTATAGAGTGCAATTCTCAGATTTCCTTTACTTGGATGAAATACCAAGTGCTAGCGCTCTCTCTCTCTCTCTCTCTCTCTCTCTCTCTCTCTCTCTCTCTCTCTCTCTCTGTGTGTGTGTGTGTGTGTGTGTGTGTGTGTGTGATGAGAGAGAGAGAGAAGAGAGATGGGGCTGAGATTGAGGTATACATAAGAGGTTTTTCTTTGTGGTTTTGTGGTTTGTAGTTTCCAGATTAAAGCAATTTTGGGGGGGTAATTTCAAGGCAGGGTCCCACACTAGCCCAGATTTACTTGGAACACACTCTGTAGCTCCAGGCTGGTCTTGAACTCACAATGGTTCTCCTATCTCAGCTTCCCAAGGGCTGGAATTAAATGTGTGTGCCACCATGCCTGACTAGATTTTTAAATTTTAAAAATATTTATTCATTTGTGTGAGAGAGGGCAAGGGAGGGAGGAGAAATGAGTGCATTCTAGCCTCTTGCCACTGCAAATGAACTCCAAATGCATGCTGCACTTCATGCATCTGGCTTTATGTAGGTATCGGGAAATGGAACCCAGGCTGTCAGACTTTGCAAGCAAGTGCCATTAACTGCTGAGCTACTCTCCAGCCCAGATTTTTTTTTAATTTTTGTGATACAAACAGGAAATTATTTTGTGTGTGTGCACATGTGTGTGCATGTATGTGGAGGCCAGAAGACAGGCTCTTGTGTCTTTCCTCAAGTTCCAACCACTTTATTTTGAGGCAGAATCTCTCACCATGCTGGAACTTGCCAAGTGGGCTTAGACTGGCTGGCCAGTGAGTTTCAGGGACCCCCGTCTCCATCTCTAAGCATTGGGATTTCTAGCCCACATCACCATGCTGGCCTCCTCCTCCTCCTCCTCTTCTTCTTCCTCTTCCTCTTCCTCCTCCTCCTCTTCCTCCTCTTCTTCCTTCTCCTTCCTCCTCCCTCCCTCCTCCTTCCTCCTTCCTTCTTTCTTCTTCTTTTTTTAATGTGGATTCTAAGGATTAAACTTGGGTCTTCATGCTTGCAAGACAAGCACTTTACCAACTGAGCTATGTCCTCAAGTCCAGAAACAGATTTTGAAAGTAATATTTTGCAAAATTTCCAGTGAGTAAAAAGAGTTAGATTCAGCAGTTTAGTTGACTGTTCTTGAGAAGGGTTCCAATTATACTTGATTCTGAGGATTTTGAGGTGTCTTGCTTAGGTCATAAATATAGTTGTTTGCATTCTCATTGCTATTGAAGAACAACAGGATTATATTCAGTTAAGGAAAATAAGAATCCATAGAAGAGCCTGGAGTGTTGGACCTGAAGCCTGGGCTGTCCAGGACTGGCCCTGTGGGTCACCAAGATCTCTCTTAGCTGTGGTATCTTGTCTGTGGACTGAGGGGTGAGACTCCACCTGGGATGTGGTGTATGAAGGGCTATTGGAACTAGCCATGCTGAGTAGGGATGTTGTCGACTTAAGGTTGGTATGGTTCAGCTGTGTGAGGAGTACATGCCATTGGAGTTGGGTCACCTTGATTGAAATGAGTTTTGTTTGCTACATGCAAGTTTCTTCTCCAGCACTCTCTGGAGCCTGCTGAAGAAGGCTCCACTGCAGAAGCTTGGGCAGGTGATTTCTCCATGCCAGAGTTTCAGATTCCTCATAAGCACCCAGAGATGATTCCCCAGTTCCCACATAAAGCTAGATGTTCAAGGTGGAGCATGCTTCTGGAGTTTGTTTGCAGCAGCTAGAGGCCCTGGCACTCCTCTCTCTCTCTCTCTCTCTCTCTCTCTCTCTCTCTCTCTCTCTCTCTCTCTCTTCCTCTCTCCCTCTCTCCCTCTCTCCCTCCCTCTCTCCCTCTCTTCCTTCCCTCTCTCTCCCTCACTCTCCTCCTTCTCCCTCTCTCCCTTCTCTCTCTTTTTTCCTCTCCCTCTCCTCTCCTTCTCCCCCTCTCCCTCTCTCTGTCTCTCAAGTAAATTAATAACATATTTTTTAAAAAAAGAAATGAAGTGATGTCACCACCTTGCCTGCTTAATGAGGCCATTAGGCTCTGGAGGTGACAGGCTCATCCATTTGCTTGAATGAGGAGACTCAGAAGAAATTCTGGTGGTGGGTTTGGCTTCCCCTGGTGTGGCTGCCCTGCCATCTGCAGCCCTTCTTCCTGAAAGTGGGGAGGAGGCAGCTTGCAGTCTTGCGAAAGCGAAGCTATAAATGGAAGGTCAAACAAAACCAGAGCAGTGTTCCACAAGGCACAGAGCAGGTGCCTCTGTGTGTTTGGGATTTATTTTTATTTCCTAATCCTGTTACCAAAAGCAAAGGACTCTTAAGGAGTCTCTAATTTTATTACCATCCGGGAGCAGTTTATCTGTTGCCTGTGCTATGCTTGGCCAGATGTCCAGGGCTCCCAGTGTCTCCTTGCCTTCCCCTCCCCCTCTCTCCATGGTTTGGAAGGCTATGTCTTGGCCCAGGAGGGTAAGTGCAGGTCATGGGGCTCTGGATGGAGGCTATCTTCTTGTGGGTCCTGAAATGTAGACCTGTTAAGACAATGGGGAAGCAAAGATTAAAATAACGCATGGCTTCTCTTGATGGCCTTGGGTAGCTTCTAGACCCTGGTACTGAGTGCCCTGTTCTCCACAGAAAGACTTCAGTTTCACTTCTCGCCATCAGGGGTCTCACCAGGGTTGTGCAGAACTGATAACTTTCTCTGCACTCCTCCCCTACCACAGCCCAGAACCACCAAGCCCTGGAACTTTCCAAACACTTTGAGGTGAAGCCACAGGAAATGGTTAACACCCTGGGAGAGGAGGAAGTGCAGAGTAAATCAAGAGTCTCTGGGTCCAGAACATTAGTGAAAAACAAATGAATGTATTGTTGGCTTCCACAAAAGCCTTATTTTTGTTTTTTTGAGTTATGGATAATATAAAGGAAGGGTTATTCACTATCCCTTTATTAGTTTTGACAAGTCAGCCACTGGGATGTAAAGAGCCCATGTTTAATTTAAAGCATTTCTTCTCCACAGGAATCAATACCTATGCTACTCAAATCAATAGTTAAATGCTGCATACCACTCTAGTGAAAGGCTGCTTGGAATTTATCAGAAGTCTCACACTTAATAAAGGCTACAAGCTAAGTAAAAAGTAGTGATCTTAGGGTTAGGGAGTGGGAAACACAGGAACCAGGCAATTAAATGCTAGTGACAAATGTCACCAACAAAGGAAAAGTCCGTCCCATGAGGGTAGGAGTGCTTTCCCAGCCCTGGCCTGGTGTAGATGCTGCCTTCCCCCTGCTGACCCAGGAGGCAGCTGAAACAGGTCCCCAGCTCATTGCTGTGTAGACACAAACGTGTTCCCTTGGCTGAGGCTTCCAAGGGTAGACTGTAGTCTCTGGAAGAGTGAGCTTTCCCCACAAAGCAGCAGGCAAGCCCTCCAAAAGTATCCTCCCTATCCAGGCCAGGCTGTTGGCTTCTCCGGGCCACGCTGAACGAAGAACTGTCTTGGGTCACACATGAGAAACAAAAACACTAACATAAACTGATGAGCAAAAAAGGGAGCTGTGTATAATGTTTGTGATATCCTCACCACCGAGAAGCAAAAAGCCTCCTATAATAATCCTAATTATGTGGCGCCCCATTCAGAGGGTCTTTTAAAATTGTCTCAAGTTTGAGGACACTAATAAACACATCTAACTAATTTTTATTATCCTAAATGAACCAATATATAGTTTGATGAAAGGCATTTCAATTCTCACTGCAACGATAGGTTAAAACATTACTGTTAATGACTGTTTCACTTGCCGAGTTACTACATGCACATGGAAAGCCCTGTGTGCCAGTTCAGCTGTTTGGGCTTAGAAGGTCACTGCTCACCACCTACCCACTGAAGCAGTGCATGCACACAGATGGTGAGAGCATATATACATTTATTTTGCGTGACATTGCAATTCAACACCATCTACGAAGTTCACGCCGAAGAACTATTCAATTGAATAGTTACCAAAAAGCGCTTATTGGGAGGCAGAGGTAGAAGGATCGCTGTGAATTTGAGGCCAGCCTGGAACTACAGAGTGAGTTCCAGGTCAGCCTGGGGTAGCATGACACCCTACCTCCAAAAAAATTTTTTTAAGTGCTTAAAAAGTCTTTGTTTTGATGTTTACTATCTTGTCTAAGGCTGCATTTGTAGCTGTCTTGGGCTGCATGAAGCCTGTGGGCAGTGGATCGGGAACCCCTGCCTAAAGTAATGCTGTTTTCGGTTGGCTGCTTCTTTTTACCAGAAGCACAGATGAGCCACTCTTGTCTTTATTCTTTTAAAGCTGTTGTGTTATTAAAGAACGATTTTTTTTATTTTATCATCAAACTTTTCCCATCTAACCTATGTCTAGCGTGTTGTTGATTAATGTGCCTCCCCGCTATGGGTTTCATGTAGCACATTGCTATTGGATTTCTGGCAAATGAAATAACCTGGTATAAAAATATTTGTTGGTCCTTGAACTTTGATAAGTTCCTAAGGGACACTTGAGGTTGGGGAGGAGGCAGCTTGCTGTCTTGCCAAAACGAAGCTATAAATGGAAGACCCAGCTCTGCAACACAAAACCAGAGCTCTGCTCCACGAGGCAGGGAGCAGGTGCCTGTGTGTTTGGGATGTACTAAATGTTCCAGAAGTATCTGTTTTACTCAGGATTTAGTAAAGAAATCTGGTCTGTTAAAACATGGAGGGCTGGAGAGATGGTTTAGCAGTTAAGGTGCTTGCCTGCAAAGCCTAATGGCCCCACTTTAACTCCCCAGTGCCCAGGTAAAGCCAGATGCACAAAGTGGCACATGCATCTGGAATTTGTTTACAGAGGCTACAGGCCCTGACACCCCCATTCCATCTCTCTCTCTCTCTCTCTCTCTCTCTCTCTCTCTCTCTCTCTCTCTCTCTCTCTCTCTCTCTCCCCTTGCAAATAAATAAACATTTTTTAAAAATCTTGAAGTACTATAGAATGTTAAAGTTTCAGAAAAGAGCAGGTTGCGGGGACAGTGAGGGAGGAGTGGTGGAAGCTGAGCATTGTGCTGGGCCTCCTCTTCAGCCAGTGCCCAACAGTGATGGTAATGGCATCAGGTACCACACAGCCTGCGATGCTGTTGTACTCTAGGAGATACGTCTAGAAAGTACCAGCAGAAATTTCTGTCAGAAAAACTAAAAAAGCAGTATTTATATTACTAAAATTTATGAATAATTTAAAAAAATTTTTTGCAAGCAGGTGGGGAGGGAAGAGAGAGAAAATGGGCACACCAGGGCCTTCTGCCACTTCAAATGAACTTCAGATGCATGAGCCACTTTGCGTATCTGGCTTTATGTGGGTACTGGGGAATCAAACCCAGGACATCAGGTTTTGCAAGCAAAGTGCCTTTAACCACTGAGCCATCTCCTCAGCCATGATAATTTGTTTAAAACAGCAGAAAGCAGTGAAAATAATATAAAAAATGTGGGCGTGAGGCCAAGACAAGTCAGAGTAGAAGTGCCAATGGAAAGGACTAGTATGTGTGGACTGGAAAGAAGTTAGGTTGGTCAAAGAGAGAAATTTGTTCAGATGCTAAAGCAATGGACTCTATAGAGAAAGCTGAAGCCCCCCGAAAGGAGCCAAGACAGGAAGCATGGCTGTTCCCCCATCAGCTGGGCAGAGACCCTTCGTGTGGGCTTGGACTTTTAGACTAATCTCCCAAACCAAAGCTATAAGATGCAGTAGAGCAATATTTTCCAATAAAGAATCCTAACAGCCAGCACTCCAGGGCTTCCATCTAAAAGAAAATTTCTGTTGGTGAACTCAGGTTAGATAAGAGTCCTTTTCCACTTGATCAGATTTGGCCTGTAGATAACATTTTATTAACTGGCACAGGGCTCCTGCAAGTCCCTGATCACATGAATGGGTAAGCATAGACTCCTCTCACAGTGACCTGAGGGATCCTCAGTTAAAGCAAAGAACAAACCTGGAAGGAGAAGTACATAACAGTGCTCAGCTTGCATCATGACTGCCAACAATGCCTCAAGTAGAAGTGATCCCGTGACTGCCTCTGTAATGATCCTGGCTTCAAATAACAGTACAGAAAGGATAGTGACATTAGGCTGGGGAGATGACTTAGCGGCAAAGGTGCTTGCTTGCAAAGCCTACCAACCCAGGTTCAATTCCTTAGTACCTATGTAAAGCCAAATACAAAATTTAATGCATACATCTGTCATTCATACACAGTGGCAAGAGACACTAGTGTGTATACACACACACATACATACACACACAAATAAGTAAAAATATTTTTAAAGAAGATAGCAATATGGAATCTGATGATGAAATTATAACACTTTGCATATCCTGAAAAAGAAACAAACCCAAACATAAAATGGATGATGAAGTTGTAATTTGGAAGCTTCCTAAGTGCCACACCCAGAGGGACTATGACCACTGTCTTTATCAGACCTCGTTTAGAGCAGCTGCAGCTGTGTTACTGGGGAGTTATGTATACATAGGCAGCCAAAGCTCTCCTAGAAGGACCACGGAGGTACCGTTTTACATTGGGACTCCGTGCAGGAAGCTAGGCTGTCCTCTGCTCGTTTTAGATGACGTAGTCATTCTCTTCATGCTAGAATTGAATGGTGGGGCTGCAGTGTTAGCGTCCCTCTCATTGTCCACTGCTGTGTTCACAAGGCCAGCTAACCTAGGAGTTTCTGGTGAGTCTCCTGTCTGTCTCCCTTCTTGTTGCTGCCGTAGGTGATCTGGGGTTACAGACACTAGCACTACTGTGTCTATCTTTTTACATGGGTGCTAGGGATCCAAACTCAGGTACTCATGCTTGCCCCTTTGCCCTGTAGCACATCTATTGGAGAGTTACATGTAATTGTACATCTTAGGACAGCATTCAGAGTCCTTCCAATCTAGTTAGCAATGTGAAAGCACAGTGTAGCGGTGCAAGGGCCTGACAGGCTCTGAAGAGAGCATATGGTTTCCTGGTCTCAGCCTCACTGCTGGGTGCTGTCAGGATTGCTCCTAAAGCCCTTCAGAGACACTGGCATAGGCCCAGGTTATCAGGACCCAACATGAACCATAGCTCTCTTGGGAAAGGCAAGTGCGAGCCTTGCTGTTTGCTGGTGAAAGTGTATGTCTGGACCAGCTCACTGCAGTGAGCAATGACTGTGTCCTTACTTTGTGCCATGCACTGAATTAGGCAGCTGGAATTCAGGTGTAAAAAAAAACAAGAAAAACAAACAAACAAACAAACAAACAACAAAAAAAAACCCAGTAACACTTTTCCCAGGGTTTACTAGGACAGAGAGACAGGGGGTCCTTGTAAATGCCACAAAGGATATGGCCTCTGAGCTGTGTGTTTTTATGCATGTTTGGAAGAGCACATGTGAAGGTGCTTGTGTATGTGTGTGTATACATGTATATGGAGACCAGAAGACAACTTCAAGTCTCATCCTCAGGAATGCTGTCCTCTTGAGATAGGATCTCTCTTGTTGGCCTGGAGCTCAAGTCAGCTGAACTGGCAGTCTGTGAGGTCCAGGGATTCACTTGTCCCCACCTACCCAGCACTGGGATTACAGCTGCGTGCCACATCTGGTAATTTTATGTGAGTAGTGGGGATTGAACTCAGATCCTCATGCTATAATTAAGTGGCTGAGCAGGAGCTGATCTTTCATAAGGTCAGTTCTTCTGTATGCAGGGAGGAAGAAGAGCACAGTAGCCAAGGCTACTGAAGTGAGGGTGGCATGCACAGGGACATCAGGAGCTTAAGGGAAGGTGCCAGGGAGCGGAGGGTGATGAGGTGAACAGAGAAGGGTACTTCTGAGCTGAGCTGAGGAGTTGGGTCAAATCTGCAGGCAGCAATAGCATGATGTCAGGTAGAAGACTTCAGACACCTGCCTTCAGGAGAGGGTCTAGCCCTGCCTCTGTCTGGGCCAGGTCACAATGACTGGTTTTCTTGGCAGCCAAATGCAGTGCTGTAACTAACTCACTTCCATTCCCAGTAGGTCATGCTGTCTGAGACAGGACCCCATGCCAGGTGTGTAGGCAGGAGGTCCAGAGAGGGCTGGAAAGCCAGTCCTGGCCATCTGGTCATTGGAGGTCCACAGAGAGGGCAAGAGACAGATGCAGCAGAGCTATTCATCCCCTGCAGTGGGAAGTGGAGGGGAGTGCCAGTGGAGGGGAGAGTTGTATCACAAGCACCATCTCTCCAGGCTCAAGGCTAGGGTAGGGAATTCCACATTCCTCAAACTTCCACTTCTTTCTTTTGTACGTATTTATTGTGCTTTGGTTAATATGTTTTCTTTTTTTCTAAGTGACATGGAAAGAATTTTTCTCTTCCCTCTCTGAGTTATGCCCAGCAAGAAGCAGATCACAAGTGTTTATCAGAGCTACACTTTAAAAATAACATTTTTTCTGAGGAACTTTTTCAGTAAAGAAAATTTCAGATATGGTTATTGAATTCTCCCCTTGAAATAGTTCTGTGTGCCATGGCATGGAGGAAGGGCTTATGTCTAACTGTATTTAAATAATACATCATTTCTAGCAGAATGACTGCACATGGGCTGACAGTACAGACCCAGGTGGTCTCACGGGGCTGGACAGCACTGTGACAGCACATGTCACATGTGTCTCTGTGATGTGATGCCTGGGTGGTGATGGGGACACACCAAGCATGTCCAGCTGCTACCCAGATGTGAGCCCGTGCACCTGTGTCAGGGTCTGCTTTTTAGATTAGAAGCTGAGCAGGATGACTCACTCTGAGTGTGGAGTTTCACTCTCCCAGGAAGGATGAAGAAGAGGATAAAACAGACCATTTTCCACAGAGAGCCATGTTTGAGAACCCACCTCTATCCCACACATTCTCAAAACATTTTATATTAATTACACAGGGCACTGCTGCCACAGTTTCCTGTTGGTGTCCGCAGCTCTGGAAAACAGGTCCATGGCAACCAATGCACCATTTGTGCCCCAAATGGGGAGGTGACAGAGTTTTAAAGCAGTCGCCTTCAGGTGAAGACACCATGTCCCTGCATACCAGACTCAGGGACAAGCAGTCTCACAGTGGCTCCAGACTGAGAGCAGAGAGGCCTGAGAAGAGCCCATGGGTAGGTGGCACAGGGGACATGCACAGATAGACATGCGCATTATGTGGCAGGGTCTGGGGGAGGAGCTTAGCAGGAAAAAAATGACAGGAGGGTACCCTGAAGGTCTGGGCCCAGGTTTGGGCCTCATGATTTCACCTCTGTCACTTTTTTGGGGAAAAAAAGTATGCTCAAATATATTTAATAAAGAATTGCCATTTGAGATATTTTAAAACACATAGTCACTGACATTGATTCTGCTCTCATTGTTATACAATCACCCCCACTATTTCCACAAACATCACCCCAAATAGAAGCTGCCCACTGAGTAATAGCTCTCTGTTCCCCATCCTTGCCAGCTCCTGGAAACCTCTATCTTTCCATCTCTGTGAACTGCAATCACGTATTTGTCTCCTCTGCCTCTCTGTTTCCTGTAGAAGAGGCCCACCTCTCACCGAAACACTGGTCCTTTGGGACTTGGTCCTCCTTCCTGTCCATCACTAAAGTTGTGCCCTCTAGGGGCCTTTCATGAGTCCCTAGAGCTAATAGAACATGGGGTTCAGAGCTCTCTTTCTGCTCCCAACTTTTCTGTGTGTGGTTGATGTGTGCAAGGCTCTTCCACCATCGCCACACACACTCCCCTGGTGAATCAGAGACCACTCCTGCTCTCTCAAAGCTCAGAGCCCTGGTTTGTCTCTGTCAGTATTCACCAGCCCCTGCCATGCTCTAAAAGCACAGCACTGGGAGGGGAGGCCTCACCATGATTAGCAGGGTAGGGGCAGGGACAGGCTTTGATGCACATCCTTAACCCCCCCCCTGTAAGCCTTGGTTTCCTCATCAATAAAATGAGAATAATAATAATAGCATTCTCTCAGTCCACAGAACAGTCTTAACATTCTCACCTCTTTTTTTCTTTTGAAGTTTGTAAACATTGTGTCACTGAGTTCTTTCTAACCTCAGCAGAGGCTCCCCCATTCCATCTGATTTCAGAAGACTGGGCGCCTTGTCCTGTTTGTGTGGGTACCTACAGTTTCAATCAAGAGTCTCATTTTTTAATCCCACAGAAGAAAAGTTATCCTCTATGAAAACTAAGCTTTAGCAAACTTGTCTCTGGGCTCTGATTTCATTTGCCAGTGCTGAGAGTAAACAGCGGTGTGAAATGTCACCAGGACTGGCGCTAGAGGGACGTCTCCTCTCAGAAGAAATGCCAACTCGGATCAGATGGGAAACTGGACTCTAGAGGAAAGTGTATTGGGGGGGATGTTTGTTACATGTGAGTATGCATGTATGTGTTGTATATGTGCATGTGTATGCATGTCTATGAACACATGTATGTGGGCATGTGTGCATATGTGTATGTTAGGGATGCATTGGAACAGTATAATTTCTGGGAACACACCATTCCTCCCAACTTGGAGGTGTGTACCATGTTCCCTCTTTGGCCATGTGTGATTCCCTACTGAACATGGTGGAGATGCACCAGTCTCCTCTAGGCGATCCTAGGCTCAGCAGGTACCTTCTGAAAGTACGATAAAACAGCCTGAGTTGTTTAAGGTTGAAGGGGTTTCCTCTTTGTCTGTGCTTAGGGTGGGGTCTGCTCAGGTGGATAGGTGCTTTCTAATGCCAGTTGAATCTCTCCTCATGCTTTTGCCTAGAAGGAACACTATTAGATGTCACCTGTTGACCTGGACTCCCTTGGCATCTTGCCTTTGCCTGGAAACAAGCAAGACTTTGACTGCTTGAGCTTCTATAGGCCAGGGAAACGGACGTGAGAGGAGGGTCAGCCAAGTGTTCTTCCCCTGCTGTACCTGAGTTATATGGCTTCTAAAAGTCCCTGGTTTGTTTCTGCTGCCAACCTGTCCAGAGAACTGGACTCTGGGTACTCTGTGTCCCTCCACTGAGGCTGCCCACTAGTGGATGGACAGGATAGCCTTCAGGCCATGATCAGTTTTTAGACCTTTTCTCTGCTTGGCTCCTTCCAAGAATTATCAGACATCCTTGGTCATGCTCAGTGCAGTGGTCTTGGCTCAGTACTATTCAGTGGGAGGGAGGGAGGGAGGGAGGAAGGGATAGAGACCCTTCCCCATACTTTCTGTGTACCAGGGTGCTCACATGGTACTTCATCTATTTTGCATAATCTTTCCCTCCACTCCCTGGGAGCAAACAAAAGCTAAAGGAAGAGAAAGTGCACACGTGGGTGTCCCTGGGTGCCCCCTCTGCATCCCCTCAAGAGTCCTCATAGCCCTTTGGGGAGGTAGTGGTTAGTTCTCATGGAGCTGAGGCAGGACACACTTTCAATGGCTCAGAGTCCTCACTCTTTCATCCTCTCTCAATGCAAAAGTAATATCAGCATGGCTGCTTTGCAGACCCCACCTACATGTTAACCTGGTCCCCAGACACACAGAAATTAGAGGAAACCCTACTCTTCCTCAGATGCCTCTTATGTGAGGAACATGAGGGGGAAGTGGAGGCCCAGGAGGGTTACTGAGCACACAGTGCTTTGCTTTGCGACAGTGGGCTAGAGCTGAGGCCCAGGGAAGAGCTTGGGGAGGAAGCAGCACTCTACAGTCAGAACCACCTCCCAGGCTGCAGAAGCACCATGATGCAGGCTTGGTTCTCTTCCTCATAGAAGAGCAGATGGCAGGGCTGGGGAAGGAAAACATGAAAATAGGAAGAACCGGTCCTCATGGCCAGCGTGGAGGTGGAGCTCTCTCAGGGAGCTTTATACCTTCCTTCTCTGAGAGATGGCAGTGAGACTAGAATGTGGTTCAGTAGTGGTTTCCCTGGCTGTGTCTGTCTCACTCCCGTCAGCCTCAGAAGAGTGAGGAGGCCTAGCCTGTATGTGTGTGGAGGTGCTCAGGGGCATGGATGTGACTTCAGGGACAGCTGGTGGTACAGGGCCTCCATGGAGCCTGGCCTGGATGTGCTGGGCATGTTGGCTTTTGTATTTTCTTCCTCTTTGCTTCCTTTCCAAGACATGCCCAGAGCCCAGATTTCTTCATGCTTTGAGCTCAAGCTGAGACCTCAGAGGAGGAGAGGCCAGCGTTGGGAGCCCTGCCTTCCTGTATCCATAGCTTCCTCAGCAAGATGACTCTGTATGTTCCATGGAGTGAAGCATGTGTGCTCATAGGTGCCTCCACAGGGTGTGGGCTGGATGCAAACACTGCCCCCACTTGTGTGACTGTGGCCAGGTCAGGGCACTTTCTCTTCTGAACTACCACAGGGAGGAAGGCAGAGGGCAGCCAGGTCCCGGGAGGAAACGTCCCTACATCTACAGACAGCTCCAGAAGAAGGCCTGGAGGGTCATGTCCAGGAGGTGGTGCTTTTTGGAGAAATATCTTCCTCAGGCAATAGTGTGAGCTAGCATCTAATTCCAATGCCAACCTTGATCTGGCTTTTAAAATTCCATACTTTATGTTTATTCTTATCCTCAGATAAGAATCCCAGTGAACCCAGTCCACAGGCATCGAGATTTAGCTGAGCAATGCCAATAAATGTGCAAGGGCCTGGCTTCTCCATCCGCATGCTGTGTAGTATCAGGCAGCCCTGGCACATCTGGCTTCAGCACAGTTGGAGGGAGGCCTGGAAGTCCCTCACATGCTTCTCTGCTTTCAAGGGGAGCACTCCAGAACAGTGGAGCTTCAGGAGAATCTTCTAGAATACTTGACAAATAGACTCAGGTAGAAGAGAGCTGACCATTAGCCAAATAAGCCGTGTTTCTAGTTTAAAGGGGAAGATATCCCCCTATAAGATCAGCACTTGGAAGGGGAGTAGAGAAGAACTCTGTCTCTCTGTGAGCCTGGTTGGTCAGAAGCAGGGAAAGGCAGGTTTACTTTAAGCCATCTGGGAAGAAGGGCTATGTTGGCCAGCATCCCCTAGGCTGTCTCCTTCCCTTTCTCCCCAGCCCGGTCCTGTGTTTAGAGAACATGCACAGAGACAGGCAGTGGCCAGTGTGATGGGACACAGCATTCAGAACCACAGTATATTTGCACTGGGAAGCCAAGAAGATTATGTAGATGGGAGAATAAGACCTGATTTCTGAAGAATGGGTCATGAGAGGGGTTCTGTGGTTGAACCCATGTATACATAGGCTCTGGGGATCACTTTCTAGAGAGGGCTGAGCTGCTTGGCTCAGGCTAGCCCTATTGTTGATGGAAATGAATGCCCCATCACTGAAGACCAGGGGGAGGTCTTCTGTCTTGGCCCCCACTTTCTCCCTTGCCTGGATTCCCAGTCCCCTGAGATTCCATGTTAGTATGCTAAAATGAATGAGAATGTATTAGAAGCAGAGAACTCTTTCTGCCCTGCCCATGCCTCCCATCTGCTCCTGCCCAGCTCCTCAGATAGGGGCAAGATGGGAGAGAAGGTAGGCAGGGGTCAACCACCAGCTGATGAGGCCACCAGGGAGAGAGAACGGGAGACAGAAAACTAACACAGTTCACCCCTGTATCCTGGACTCTGTGTCTATAGACACCAAGAGATAAAAGCAAATCCCAGCAGTCATGTATCAGGACAGTGAGTGTGTGCGCTGCTCCTGGACACAGCAGCAGGTGTTAGGTTCTTGTCACTGGAGATGTCCCAACACCAGACAGGCAGAGGGCTTAGTTGACAAATGGTAATGAGGTCTGAAAGGAAAGCAAGTAACAAAAACAAAAGAACCAGCACTACTCACATGTTGCTAGCACACTTAAGGAGAGACAGTTACTGAGGTTCAGCCATTGTGATGCACCCCAATACACCCCACAAGCTTGCTGGCTGTTAAACCCCAGCTTGACATTGAGCCTAAGGCTTTCAACTGGAAAGGGTTTCAAGCAGACTAACCCATTGATCATATTGGTGAACTTGAACTGAGGCCCCAGAATGACTCGGTCAAGGTCATTCTGTTAGTGGGTACAAAGCCTAGATCTGCTCAGATAACAGGAGGAAAGGTATGGATGTTCACAGAACTTGATGTGTGCCTGTGGCTCCTGTGATCTCATCGGATATGTTGGGCTGTTTGCCTGCATTATTAGCTCATGAGGTCCTCGATCAACCTTATTTACAGTTAAGCAGAGAGTTTTCGTCTCTGTTCCAGGATGGTAAGCAGAGGCACGAGATTTGAATGAACTCCAGACTCGGACTGGCTTCCCCTAGAGCCCACATTCTTTTTTTTTTTTTTTATGTCTCCAGAACTTTATTTTTTTTAATATATATTTATTGTCCATAATGAGTTACATTATATAGTGGGCAAACCATGCGTTGTTATCCCGAATTCCCCAATCCCCCCCTCCCCATCCCTGATCAGTTGTATATCCTCCTCCGTGGGCTGTCTGTATTAGTCCTTGTGGCAAGGGATCCTGTATATCTTAGTACTCATCCCGGTCTTCCTGGCCCAAGTGTGTTGTTAGTGATGGGTGCCATGCCTCCGGACAGTCTCCCC
>PVHP010012719.1:0-41446 GCA_004024765.1 Zapus hudsonius
TCATGAATTTAATGATCACAATTAACCGTTTCCTCTTAATGTTAGTTTCTAGGTCAATCAATGTTACTTTATCCTAGTTTCTAAATTTTTAATCCTTTCCAACTTTACAAGTACATAATGATACTGACATCTTTCATCAATAGATAACCATCCTTAAAACCTACTCTGCATGCATCATCTGCTTTAATGCTGTTCACTTTCATCCTTCTTCATTCGAAGTCCATTATGAAATGAAATGACAGAAACCAAACAGCATATGGGCTTCTTTGATGACTGCATTTTTAAGAGGAAATCTACTCTATAATTTCATTCTTCATGTTTCAGATAAGTATAAAAGGAGACTTTGAAACCTGGCTTATTGAAATCTTCTGACATAAACCAATTTGCATTTTTACACAGAGAGTACCTGAAACATTTATTCTTTTAATAATTGATTTTTAAAAAATGAGATCATGAATGTTACTAAGGAGAAATAAAAGAAGTGTTATAGAGATTGGCAGAGAGTAGGTGAGAATTGTATATGTTGTAAAATGAAAGGAATGTTAATTGGGCTGTTAGGTCTAAAGTGAAGTCAAACTATTATGTATTAATGAAAGAGAAATATTAATGAGAAGGAAATTTAAGCTTCCTTTTTTGATGTTATACTCAGGATATAATGAAAGCTAAATTCAGAACAAGTCTGGGACCCTGACCTTTGTGATTCTCTTAAGGGTAATAATTTTTTTTGTTGTTGTTGTTCAACACTTCAAAAAGCTGATGGATATTGAGTTTTTCTATAAAATTCCATAAACCAAATATATAAAATTAGTTACTTTTTAATTAATGTTTTTATTGGCTTAAAATTACATATATTAACACAACAATATGCTCGGTATCATAGGTTCTTAGATAAAACTATTGAATCCGTGGTGACATTTCCTCTTATACATTAATTATCCTCCCCCCCCAAAAAAAAGAAAGAATGTAAAATTTGTTACTTTTGTACATAGTTATTGCTATGGTTTGGATCTGATTCAACCTCAGTAGCTCATTATCAGAGGTTTTTTCATCAGAATGAAAAGGTCAAAGGTGGTAGGAATAAGTGAATGGTCTTTGTCCATTGAAGACACACCTGTAGAACTAGAAGAATTGTTACTGGACTCTAGTTTCTCTGTGGTTTCTTAAGAAGCCATGTGTTCTCTTCCAAATGTGGCTCCTGCCACTGATATTATCTGTCATGAGGTCCTCATCTGAACTCAGATGATGCCAGCACCAGGAATTTAATCCTTAATAACTATGAACTAAATGGACCTCTTTTCTTTAAAAGTAGTTAGCCTTAGATAGTTTGCAATAGCCAGAAAAGTAGACTAATGCCTCTTGTCAGTGTAATGACAATCTTATGCAGAAGCAAGCAATCATGAGACAAGACATGCTGACTGAATTATACATCCTGGTTTGATCATTGTGATGGTTAGGTTTTGTTGTCAACTTGATCTTTTTAATTATCTTGGGTGGGTCTCTCAGGATGTTCACAGGAAGGCAGCCTCTCAGTAGGGAGCAGGATACAAAGAAGTTCAAAGAAGCTAGAACTGAACATCCTTTCCTGTGTGGGCAGTGCAGGAAGGAAATTCCAGAGACTCAGGAAGCCATTAAATCTGGGGAAGTGTTACAAGACCCCACTCCTAGTACCAGCATCCTATATATGGTTCTGTTTCTCCTATAGCCCAGATCCACGGTCCAGGATTCAAGGGGTGGAAATGGTAATGGTACTGCTTACCATCACCCCAAGTGACCCATTAGCCAAATTTTGCTTCCTGTTCCCACAACCTTACACTCTGCTGGTCTAGAAGTCTTGGCTCCAGAAGGGGGAGTGCTTTTGCCAGGTGGCATATTCCATTGAACTGGAAGCTAAGACTCCCCCGGGCCACTTTGGGCTTCTGATGTCCTCCAGTCAACAGGCCAAGAAAGGAGTTACAGTGTTATTAGGAATGATTGATCCAGACTACCAGGGAGAAATTGGACTGCTCCTCAACAATGGAGGCAAGGAAGAGTATGTCTGGCATACAGGAGACTTTATAGGGCGCCTCTTGGTGTTACCATGCCCTGTTATCAAAGTCAATGGGAAACTACAAAACCCCAATCAAGGCAGTGTGAAACAAGGCCCAGATCTATCAGGAATGAAAGAAAGTATGGGTCACCCCTCCAGGTAAAGAACCAAGACCTGTTGAGGTGCTTGCTGAAGGTGGAGGAAATACAGAATGGGTAGTAGAAGAAGGTAGTTACAAATACCAACTAAGGCCATGTGACCAGTTACAAAAACAAGACTGTAATTACCATGAGTGTTTTATTTTGTTTTGTATTACTTTCTATGTATGTTTGCCCATATGTATACCAATATGGTTGTTTTTCCTCTATTATGTAATTAATATTAATTAAGATTATATCATTAATCATTGTTGAATTTATATTAGTTTGCATTGGCCTAGTCTTTCCTTGTATGCCTCATTGAAGTTGGAAATGTTTACAGAATTCTAAGTTAAAGGGACCTTGCCTTGTGTCGGGAGGAGATTATGCCTTTCCAGTTGTACGTCAGATAGTTATATCATATTAGGAGGAATCATGATCTTGTTACTGTCTTCATTTGGAAATTAGGTATGATGTAAGGATATATGGTTTGATGTCAAGTTGACAAGGGGTGGACTTGTGATGGTTAGGTTTTGTTGTCAACTTGATCTTTTTAATTATCTTGGGTGGGTCTCTCAGGATGTTCATAGGAAGGCAGCCTCTCAGTAGGGGGCAGGATACAAAAAAGTTCAAAGAAGCTAGAACTCAACATCATTACCTGTGTGGGCAGTCTAGGAAGGAAATTCCAGAGACTCAGAAAGTCTGGGGAAGGGTTGCAAGACCCCACCCTAAAGCTATATAAAGGGGAAGAAATTCTCTCCTTGCCCCCTTCTGCCTGTTCCCTGTGTATGGTGTTGATGATGGGTTTCTCTCTCTGCTTGGACCTGTGAAGGGGGAGCAGCTTCTTTTGCATTCTGGAACTTCCCCTGTATCTATAGCTACAAATAAATCCTTTCCTCCCATAAACTGTGCCTGGTTTGGAGATTCATCCCAGCGGCGTGTGGCTGACTATGACAATCATTATATCTGGGTAAATACAGTCTATCTTTGGCTCTCCATCTACTACATAGGGATCCTAATGATCCAACATGACAATTCTGCGTTTCAGTGAGAAGACAGATATAAAATACCTATCAAATCTCATGATGTAACCTCATCATAATTGGTGAGCTGAACAAAAAAAAAACAGTTATGACTATAAATGATAATATTGATTTGGTCCAAAGTCCATAATCCCAATTTCTATAAAAAACTTCTGGTTATGAAAAGTGATTTTCAACTGCCTGAAGACATATATATATATATATAATTTGGGAGGGAAGTGGCAAATCCGTTCTTCAGAGCAAAAGTAAAATTGCAGCCTTTTTCAATCCAAAAGTGAAACTGTGGGACATTTAAAAATGAGGAACATAAACTATCACATGAATCTACACACTTCAAAGAAAGATGTTTTAGGGAAAACAAAACATAGGTATCACATCGGAAAAGCTGACAGAAAAGCCAATGCTTTCTATGCTTTCCCAGTATCTGTCTATAAGGAGCATGCTTACTGTCACTCATTATACAGCATTATTAAAATTAATTTAACATTCTAGTGTGACACTTGCTCTCATTTGTTGACACATTCAGATATGCATAGTTATATCACATACAATTGTAAGCTAATCCTTTTAAAATGAATTTCTTGTAGGGATAGCCTGATACACAGTCTGTGTTAATCACTTGTTTATTGAGAATTTATACCATGAGCTCATGGTTTATGCTGTGGCAGTTTAAAAATGTGTACTGTTTTTTAGGTGTATGAGGATATAAGTAAAATGTAACCAAGTTCATATCCAGAAGCTGGTTGAGGATGTGCCTATGTTTTTTAAATTTTTTTTTAAATTAATATCTTTATTATGAGTAAGTATTGTATGGCCAACTCTTGTGAAGGTGTCCCTGTTTCCCTTCTCTCTGTCCCCTGCCTACTGGGGTCCTTCCTCAGTGCTCATACCGGATCTGTCTGGCACAAAGGAGGAAGAAAAAAGAAAAACTGGCTACCATGGGTGCAGTTCATAACCCCCTAACCTATATTTTGACTTGTCGCCAGCTGGAGGCCTGAGAAAAAAATGGAGAGGAGAAAATGCCTAGGAAGGGAACGGACTGTCTCCTCTAGGTCATGAACAATGACAGGGATGAGGACCTCCAACATAAGTGTTTTACTCCTAGGACAACAGAAGGAGGCTTAGAAAGACAGCAACTTATTACCTCATCATTCTGGAGGTTAGCAATCTGAACTTGTGTTGTTGGCTAGGTCATTTCTTTCTGACGGTGCTTGTCTAGAAAGATATGTTTGAGACTTTATAGATTGTGGTACCATATGTCTTTCTAGGTATGTAGAACACACAAAGAAAAAAAACAACTGGCTACCTCTTGTACAATCCATAACTCCCTATCCCATGGACTAGTCCAGCTAGCCTCCAGAGGGCTAGGGACAGGGAGGAGGGAAATGTGGGTAACATCACAAGACTTGCTTATACAATGTATCTAATGGATGCCAATAAATATGGGGAAAAAGAAAAATTTCTCCCTGTGGTTAAAAAAAAAAACAGATTAGGACCCAGTATAAAGATCTGTATTGTCAGTATTTCTAATTACAGGCTCACCAAACCTTTTCCAAATAAAATCATATTGTGATTATGGTACTGTTGGTTAGAATTTCAGCATATAATTTTTGAAGGGACACAACTCAAGTTATGATCATGTGTTTATAGTGAGAGGCTCAAAATTATAGTTGATGATATAGAACTAGAATAATATTTGCTAATATGTAATACAACTTTCCATACTTCTCCTACGAAGCCAAGGCGAGGGAGAAATATGTTGGATATCCTTTTGTTAATCACATCAGGCAAAATGAAGCTAGCTCTTACCTTGATCCAATCTATAGTAATCCATGGCTCTTTGAAACATGCATGTGTATTCATAAATCTTGAATAAAGATCCCATTGGGTAAGCCTAATCAAGTTGCCCAACTGAAATCTATAAACTCAATATGACCAACCATGATGGCATGAAACCAAACATTCCTGAACTGAAGAAAACTCATCATTTTCTACCTGTACTATATTCACACTGCCTCATACCACAGTGAAGGAATCACTAGGAATCATTAATTAAGGATCGGAAGAAAAATAGACTGATATTCTTATATAGCCAAGGAAATCCAAGGAAATTGCTTTTCAAATGCTACCATCTATATTCTTTTTTCCTTACTTCTCAGAGATTAGAGGCTTTTGGACTCCCTCGGATAACCATAACTTAGACTTTTAACCCATTATTCCCTTAGTTGATATCTGATATGATATGAATTCACAGATGATTTTTCCCATTGATTTCTAAGTTGCTTTATTTTTCTAGTGAAAAAACAGAAAGTAGTCCAATATTACCATTATGACTGTGGTATTACCATTTCACTGGGGTAATGAAAAGAATACATGATTAGTAGGCGAGTATGGAAGTTTCGAATGAAGAAATTATTCCTTTGGCTTGATGCTTTTCTTTTAACCTAGTATTGCTATTTTATCAGGATATCCCTTAGTTATCTGGATTTAAGATATGACACTCAACTGGTAGGCTATGCAATCCTTACTTTATCAGCATAAAAAACACATTTGTTATATTTTTAATCATATTGTTCTTTCTCCCTTTTAATGTGCAATGATATTGACTGTCTTATCCAATACAGTTCCTAGATCATTTTTCACATTGAACTTAATTACAGTGAATTTAATTAATTTAGGCCTGGTTTAACAATGCAGTGTTATCTCTGCTTTTACATAGACAACGACCAATAAAAGACAGACCCTATGTTGTACAGGGGAAACATTGACACAGTCAAATGTGATAAGTGAAAACATTTAAACAAGAAACTAAAATGCTTGGAACGTATTTGAAGGAAAAGAAAATCTCATGGTTAGTACAGTGTAGAAGATGGAGCCCTTTAGTATTTAGGATAAGCATTGTTTTATTAGACCTCCTCCCACAGCTATGCCCATGAAACTCTAAGAATTTTTTAATTGCAAAGTTTATAGACATATGGGGTTCCCAAAACAGTTTCTGTAGGATTTGAATTGACATAGGTACTGCCTTTAATAGGAATTTTGGCTATTCAGCACTATTACTTGACATAGGGTACTGAAAGATACCTTAGAGAATTTTATGTTTCTAAGTATGGTTCTCTCTTGCTTTGTTGTGTGGCAAGAAATCACATTTCCCTTTGGTAATCTCCTTCCTTGCTTACTGGTCAGCAGCACAACCTAAAAGCAATTCTGGTTTCAAATTTGCTAGAACAATCACTGGGTGCCCTGCACAATAGGTTTCACTTAGACTAATGTCATAGACACAAAATAAATATTCCCTCAGTGAACTACTTGATGTAACAATGGCCCCACTCACGCTTTCCCTACCAAAGTTCTTGCTGCAGTAAGGAACTGAACCTGTAGTAGCAATGAAAGTGATCTACAATTTTAAGTTACTCCTCAGCTACAGTCTCAGCAGTCTCTTTTCTGTGATTCTAGATGAGTGAACTCTTCAAAGTTTCTATAGAATTTTTCAAATTTCCACCTGTACTCTCAGTTGGGCAGAAAGGGACTTCAGTTCTTTCTTCCCTTCTTCATTTCCTTCTTTTTTGTTCTACCTCCCTCTCTTCTTTCTTATTTCATATAAGTGCAATGTCACTGGAAGCTACAAGATTTATAATTATTACTATTACAGTTAATATTAGCAATTAAGTGGCATAACCACTTGGCACCATGTCCTCTTACTATCTACCTATAATTTTTCCAGTGTTACTGGTAGTGTTAAGCATATGTGCATATACATGTATATGCATAAACATACACATTATTATATATAAATAGATATATAAATAGACATATAAAATAGATATAGATATAGATATAGATATAGATATAGATATAGATATAGATATAGATATAGATATAGATGATATAGATATACACACATTGCCACAGTTCTGGAGATTCAGGCATGGTGCAGTTATCTGCTTGGCTCTTATGAAAATATCATGGTGGAGAGCAGGACTGTGAAGAAAAGGAAGATAGATCTTCTCTCCAATTAGGAAGCCAGAGGGCATTTGGGTGGGGTCCCACAATCCCCTCTGAAGAGATGCTCTCAAGGATGTCAGGATCTCCCACTACAGGCCATGCCTCATAAAGAGTAGCACTTCCCATGTTGCCATAGTGGAGATGAGGCCTCTCATACATGATCTCCTGAATAAACAGCTTTCAACCCATGACAAGTTGGAAAGGGGACTAAATCATTAGACTCACAAATGTGGAGAACCATTACTATTTCAAGGTGAGAGTGGGTACAGGAAGTAAACAGTTATTGTAACTCAGAAACTAATATTTGATGTGACAAAGCCAAAATGAGAGAAAGAGAGAGAGGAAGAGAAAAACAAGAGAGAAAATATTTATATGTCTGACATCACTTGTAAACTCTGTGCCCTTTGAGCTCTGCTAAAGTCTTCCATTGTCTGAGCTCAACTGGAAGCTAGAATACCAAGTCCAGTGGATGAAATCTATATAGATCAGATTGTAGGAAACACAACAGGATAAAGCATGATTAAATATTTTCTGGAGGGCAACTGTAAAAAGAATCCATCACATAAATGCAATAATTAATAGTGTTCAATCATTTGGAATGATACTGGAGGAGAACTACTTATATGACATGTATATATGGCAATGTATCATTCATATTCATAATTTACAAAATGAGTTACAAAATACAAAATGAATAAGATGAATAGAGATTAGTACAGCACAAACCCAGCAAATAAATAGTACTTTCGGATGGGAAGATGAATGATTGATTAGAGAAAAGATAACTTTAAAGATAATAAAAGAAAAGACAGCTAACGTACATCTATTTTTGGATGCAGTGGGCAGAGATTTGTCATACTATATGCAATACTTTGAGATGGATTCTAGAAGGCATATTAATAAAACAGCAGGATAATAAATACCTTTACAAGTGAAGTCCATTTGTGGGAGAGAGAAAACATAATTACTTTTAAAACAGACAAAAACAGGAAAGGTTGCCAAGAATAACGATTGATACACTTTAGTAAATGAGATATATAAGTACACCATGAATTAACTAAACTGAGATTTTTAGAGTTAGGGAGAATCTAAAATTTCACATTCCATCTAAACAGACTTCTATCATCACTCACTGAAACTTATGTGCTACAGCCTGATAACCAATTCTGTAGCTTGCACTTGCCTTGGTCTTTTCATAATGAACAGATTTAATTTGATATTAAAGAATGTGTATATATATTTTGCATATATATGCAAAAATTCAATGTTCATGTTTCTGAGCAGGAACAACAACAAAGAACACGTTTGGATGACTTCATTTCACAATGTCAGGAGACATGGGGGCCCTGGCATGATTGAGGATAGAATAGGTCATGGCAGATAAAGAAAGGTAATCAAACCAATCCCAGTCTGAGGCAGTGGTGGCAAGATGTTATGGAGTTCAATGAACCACCTTTTAATTCACAGTTTCCTGAACACAGTTTTTCTTTAGTAATGTGTTATGGAAATCACTTAAATATGCTTTCCAGTTCAATTTTATTTCTTGAATCCCTTCAGTGAAAGACTTTTGCTCTTATCTTTTAAAGGTCAGTAATTCTTAGATTAGGAAGCTGCTCTCATTCCACAGTACTTATTTCATATATTTTAAGTAGTTTATAAAATGCATGTTCTTATTTACTTTCCTAGCACTGTTTGCTCTTCCAGTTTTTCATTGATTTCCAGAACAGAAGTTATATGTGAGTCACTTCATTATTTTTCTTCCTTTTGGCATTAAGCCTTAAGAAATGTTTCTTCATTAATCTGAAAGGGAAGCTTCACACTTCATTTAGTAACTACACATTAAAAATAAATTTTCATTTTCTACTGCTGAATCTAGGCGAACACAAATCTTCCATTAGGGGTGAGAATCTTTTCCTTAATCTCCAGGAACAAATATAAAGACTTCTATATCCTTGTTTTAATACTAAATGCAGAGGAATTTTATTTTACAATTAAGAACAGCTTTTATTCTTGTCTTCCTGTTTAATATCAAAATCAGGCAGATTTATCTTTTTGTTTATTTAAGGTAATCTTTCTGTCCTCACAGTTCCAAAGCTAGACTGCTGCTGAAATAATGCTCCTCTGCTTATTTTTCATATGCTGTCATATGTATATATGTGTATATATTTGTTACTTATTTTCTTATTGCATGTAACATCTTTATAATAGAATAGAATGAATGGACATGCTTCCTATCCATAAGTGGCTCTTAGATTTAGGTTTATAAAATAATATACTCAATATAATCCAGTTTGCTTGAAAACTTTTATCTTACTTTACATTACTGCTTAGTTCTACTTTTTAAAAAAATATTTTATTTATTTATTTTTAGGCAGAGAGATGAGAGAGAGAGAAAGGAGAGAGAGAGAGAGAGAGAGAGAGAGAGAGAGAGAGAGAGAGAGAGAGAGAGAGAGAGAGAGAGAGAGCGCACCAGGGCCACCACCTTGTGGGTCTGACATATGTGGGTACTGGGGAATTGAACCGGGGTCCTTTGGCACTGGAGGCAAGTGCCTTAACCGCCTTAACCGCTGAGCCATCTCTCCAGCCCAGTTCTATTTTTTATACATAGGTCAGTAAAACAGTTTTTGATAGCTATATTTTAGTGGTTTTTCTCAAATAGATTAATTCCACAAAACTAAGGCTAAATCTGAATCTATATCCTGTACCATACAAGCTTCTCACCCTTAATCTTACTCCAGATAGTACATGTTCACTCTGGCACTTTTTCAGCCCTAACTTCCTTTTATTAGAGAAAAGAAGTCTATCACTTAATGGCTACTCTGAAAAAACAATGCTCAGCCTTTCTTTTCACTTGGTCTCAATTTTTTTCTTGTCTCTTCCTCCTCCTCTTTTTTCTCCTTCACCTCCTCCTTCTCTTTGCTAGTTTTGATGTTGTCATGCTGAGGATAGAACCCATTGCCAAAGCCCATGCTGGACAAGAGCTCTTAGTTTAGGAATGCTCCCACGTTTTCTCTTCTCAGTCACAAAACTTCTTTAATAATGGTTAGTAAAAGAATCTTAGAATTTATAATCATTCAGTTGAGAAAAACTCTGAAAGACTATATCATGTTCAACTTGCCCCAGTATGCTTGGCCCTGTAAAGGAAGAACGCTCCTCAGTGTTAGGCATATAGTACTTAATGAGTCTCATTATGTATCCAGTTGATATTTTGCTAGACACCAAGATGTTCCCTATATTCATGACTCACCATAATGAAAACAATAAATTTAAATAACAAGAAAAGTGTTCCAAGAAAATCAGAATATTATAAATATGTTCTTTCTTTATTATTAAAAGATTACTTATTTATTTGCAGAGAGGGATACAGATATATATATATATATATATATATATATATATATATATATATATATATATATAGAGAGAGAGAGAGAGAGAGAGAGAGAGAGAATGGGCACTCCAGGGCCTCCAACTTCTAGAAATGAACTCCAGATGCATGTGCCACTTTTGTATCTGGCTTTACATGAGTATTGGGTAATGGAACCCACGTCATTAGTTTTTATAGCCAAGTGCCTTAAACATTGAGCAATATCTCCAGCCCTTCCTTATTTTTTTTTTAAATCAGAGCAAATTTGTCTAAGGGAAAATCCTCACTAAGTTTGAGTAGAAGTCAAATATATATGATTTTTTAAGATGGCTTTCTGCTGTTGTATTATATTGGGGCCTGTGAAATTCAGGTTGGTGGGGCAGGGCCTGGTGCTGTCCTTCATAATCTCTCCTGTGCAGATCCATGCTTCTGCTTGGGTGAAAATAGGGTGAAACAATGGAAAATCACCCCAAGGTCACATGACTGTGCTCAGGCATCTCAGATATCTGGCTTTTGAGAAGGATGAGATTCACATTGATCTTTATTATGGATGGCAAATCTGTAGTGACATAAGCAACAGAAATCTTTATGTGGCTGTGTGAAGCTGGGAAAATTTCTATGAGTAAAATGTGATTATAAAAAGTAATGATTCAGATCTTACTGTAGATGACTAGATGACTAGCTTATAAATATTTCTGCCAACTTATAATGTTACTATGAATTTTAGAATCTATTAATTAAATTTTACTAGAAAACACTGGGTGTTATAATGAAAACACTTGGTAATGGTCCACAGATAAAAATGTCATTAGTGATTAACAATTAGGATGTATGTTTGAATTTTTCTAAAGGTATTTTTTATCATTTGTTATTTCCAAAAGACAGAGTTTTCCTATGGCAAACACATTAATGTATATACAGTATGCTGAACATAGTTTCCCCATCTTAACATTTGTTAACATAATTCTGCTAGCAAACACATGCTTTTGTGTACAGATATTATTAAAATAATTACAAATGACTATTTAAATTTTTCCATAGCACATTTGATTATAAAAAATCATTCCACAATTAATTTATATGTTACATTCTTAAGTACATTTATGACTATGTATTATACCTGTAATTTGTTTTCCTCTCTCTTGGATTTATCATGAGACTCGGATTTTCAAATACCCAATGGTCCAACTACCATTTTTTTACCTTCTTTTAAATCAGTAATTTGAAGTTTCACTAAATTCTTTAATATATTGGAATTTTTTCTTTCCCTATATGTCTTATGCTCTCTTCTGTATCTTTTGTTGATATTGAAATTCTATTTTTATTTTGTTTGCTTTTCCTTTTGCAAACTGTCATGGGTATGCATGTTTTTATATTTCTGTATTTAACATGACACAAACTAAAAAAATACATATGTTTATCAATTTATACAGAAGATTATGATATCAAGCTTTGTCATCTAAGGACATGCTTCCTTTTGCTGTTATTTACTACTTTATTTATAACCTTTAGAAAAGACTTTTGATTTGATATTTTACATAAGCATATCACATTTCTCAGTAAGTTTATTCTAGGTTTGATATATAGTAATACTATTTTAGATTATATTTTTATTTTTCATGTTTCTTCCCTTTGTTACTGTTGGTATATAAGGAAGTTATTGATATCCACAAGTATTTTAATACCCAATTAATACCATCATATTTTTATGAATATTTTGTTGATGTCTCACAATACACCCCCTTACTTCTCAAAATAAATAACATAATCTATCAAATAATAATTGTTTCTTTGTCTTGTTATTTATACAATTCATTTCAACAAATAGTACCAGTAAAGTACTTATATATGACCGTAGACTTCAGTGGTTACAATGACAAAAGTTTCCTTGAATTGACTTTAATGAGAATGACATTAAAATTTTTATAGTCAAGCTTGATAGTTGCTGTTAGTTTGAGATACACCTGAAACTACTGTAACAAGTACAAGGAAACTCTATTACTTTAGCAACTTCACATAAATATATAATTATTTCAAAATTAAAAAATAATAGGTATTTTTCTAGTTATTATTTGCCTCATCTTCCTTAAAACTGTCCTGGTTTTACTATGGACTTCTCTTTTATTTATTTATTTTTTTTGATACAGTGTCAGAGTGGCTGCCACCATGTCATCTCATTTTTTTTTATATTCAGAAAAAGAGGAATAACAAAATACAACAAAAAGGAGAAGCAAAGAGATGAAGAGATGAGATGGCATGTTAAGGGTCGAGAGGAGTGTGTCAGGAGAGAAGGGTGGTCCTCGTGGGGGATGATGCAGGAAGATTTAGAAGGATTTGCTTTTTGACAAGCAATCACACTGGAGGCCAGTAATAGAACCACCTGGGCATTTCTTAGCCCATATTCCTTTGAGGATTCTCAATTGGCTAATAAAATGCGGGGAGCCTATGCTGTATATCTTTGGAAAACACAGCTGATGATTTTTGTTATGTCAACCTGTCTACATTCAGGAAATATCCAAAGGGCTTAATTTCTACCTGCAAGGTAAAAGGCTTCATGAAATTATTTAGTTCAAAACAAGGCCAATGACCAAATCCACTTAATTTTCATTGGATCAAGAGGGTAATAACTTTGTCAAGGTGGGTGGGAAGTATTAAGTAAAATGATTCATTATTTGCTCATATATAAGAAAAAGAATTCTATTAAGATCGGGTGTCTTCTGTTTCTATTTTCAGTTGAAAAGAATCATGAGTTTAAACTTGTTTAAACCTTTAAAAAGAATGTGCTAGCTAATGTCTTTGGAACATCAAGAGGTAGAGGGCCCTCCAGTAAGCTTCTGACTCATGAACTCAGTGTAGAGCTAAGCTTCTGCTGACTTCTTATGTTGAGCTCCTTCCTATGATAACACAGTGACTGACAGAAGCTGTTTGTCTGTCACATTTCTTCATTCACATCCAATTGAAAAGTCACTTCCAGAAGCTTTAACTAAAAATTCCCAAGCCTCTCTGAAATCGGTTCACTCATACTGGTTATATGTTCTTTCTGGAAGCAATACTATGATCAGAGAACTAAATTACACTCTTAGCTTATGCCCCATACTCTTTTACCTCTGCTCTCTTTTCTAGATGCAAGGATAGAACCAACTTTCTTCTTTAGGACATGAGAGAGGTTTGGAAGAAATGAGAATAATGATCAAGACAGTTACGAAAGGAAAAGAGACAATATTTTCCTCTTTTTCATATGAAAAGCAGAGGTAATAATATAATATTTCTCCAAATAATGCTACAGTATCAGATGAGTTTATCCATACACTATTGTTTAGACAATGCCTTATCCATGGTAAATGCTACAAGTGATATTGTTAGTGTATTTATGGTTATTACTAGCAAAAAGGAAACAGTTACTTAGAGAGCTTAAATTGTTTGAAAAAACAGCCATCTAGATAAACTACTAAGTTTTCTTCACAAACATGTTTATGACAATATTAAAGGTTTTTCAAAGGTACAATTCTCTGACTTTTAATAGTCTCTTGAAACATATTGTCATTAACACAATTAGGACAGAGAACAAGCCCTTTTGCTACCTGTTTACAGGTATGTGAGCCCCCAAACCACTGGCTAGTTCTCTCTCCCTATAGTTTTGCCCCTTTTTTAGTTTATAGAAGTAGATTTATACATTGTACAACAATTTAAGTCTGGCTTCTTTCAGCCTAATGCCTTTATGATTCATCCATATTGTTTCAGTAACTGGATGATTTTTGTTGTAGAATTTATCCAGGACAAAGATGTAAATCCGTTTTTTACATTTATCTCAGTATGTAAATGTTTGTGTGGTGTTCCTTTGGTGTGTTTTGTATACATGATTGAACGTATTTGTGTGTGTGTGTGTGTGTGTGTGTGTGTGTGTGTGTGTGTGTGTGTGTATACAATTCTGTGGAAGCTCAGTGTTGATGCTGGATAGCTTTCTTGATGTCTTTTATATTCTTTTTTTAAAATTATTTTTTATATATTTTATTTATTCAATTTCAAGGAGAGAGGAGAGAGAGAGAGAGAGAGAGAGAGAGAGAGAGAGAGAGAGAGAGAGAGAGAGAGAGAGAGAGAGAGAGAGTGCACCAGGGCCACCACCTTGTGGGTCTAGCATATGTGGGTACTGGGGAATTGGACCCCGGCCTTAGGCACTGGAGGCAAGTGCCTTAACTGCTGAGCCATATCTCCAGCCCTCTTGATGTCTTTTTTACTCTACTGGTGTGGGTCTATCCTTTGAGACCACATATTGCCAGTTTGGCTAGCCCTGTGATCCCATTTCTCTGTCTCCAGAGGACTGATTACATGTGACCCATGGTCCTCATGCATGTGCAGCAAGCACTTTATTTATGAAGTCATCCCAGCTTCATAAGTCATTTTTTGATTTAAATCTACTTACCCATTGAAGAACACTGAAGTTTCTGTATTTTTTCAGTCATAAATAGAGCTTCTATGCAGACTTGAGTATAGTTTGTGAGCATAATTGATCATTTAGCTACAATAAATATTTAGGAGTGGGTTGGCTGTATCATATGTAAATGTTCTTTACCATGGAAAATAATTTCAAAAATCTATTTTTCTGGTTGCCAATAGCAATGAATCATTCTAGTTGCTCTAAGTTTTTCTAGGTTGTCAAAGAATTTAAAAATTCTTTGACAGTATTTTATAATTTCAGCAGATTCTATACACATTTTTCTGGATTAATTATTATATATTTGCTTCTTTTACATAATGACATCTTCATGTTTTTATATGAACACAAGTATGCATATGTACCTGACATCTTACATGCTGTTTCCAACATAGATACTCTAAAGAATTTTCTTCTAAAAATTGCAATATCTTCAGCATTTTTGTCTTTTCGTTATGTTTTCCCTTATAAATTGTTTTTAAAGCTATTATATCTGGTAGATTTATATGCTGTCATGGTAGACTGTGTGGCTCAGGATCATGGAGACTACATTCTGACCTCCTTAGTGATTTTGTCAAACAAAATGATGACTGTTTTCACTCTATCTCTGAGAAGTGTGGTGCAAAAAATCATGGAATCACTTGGCTTGAGCAGACAATAGAGACTTTCCCTGGTTATCCTTACCCTCCCCTCTGCACTAGCTTCTAAAGCCTCCAGGCTGTGACATCTTCCCTGTAGCCTCTGTCCTGGCAGCCAACTTGAACTTTGCCTGTGAGATGCCTTTGCCCTGCTTGTAGATCGCAGGGCATCCATTCTAGCTCTCAGGTCAGTGCTTAAGGCTTGTGTCTAAATGAGCCTACCTGTGGAACATTCTATAACAAAGCCTTACTCTGCCTAATTTCACCTTGTAATCAAGTTAATGTCGCCCTGCCCTAGGCCAGTGCAGAAGCAAACTAAAGCTAATGTCCTTACAGCATATTAAACCGGGAAATAGGGCAAACCTCTGTTCTCTATTCAGCAATACCCTTAATATAAAGTATATCTCCTTCCTTTGGCTGAAGGGAAAACTAAACGTACGTGGGTATCTCATTTGCTAATCTCTTGCTACTTTTTTACTTCTCAAATCTTCTGGAGAGAGACTTGTTTCAGGTTTCTCCTTAGTGTGATAATTAATTCCCACTTAGTAAAATATAAGTATTTTTTGACATGCATTTAAATGATCCGTTGTTCCATAGTCTTGTGATCACAAACTTCGAACTTAAAAACAATGCACATTAGCTCATGGTTTCTGTGGGTTTTCTGACAAGCTGCAAGTGAGGAATCAACTGATGATATAGTTTCATCTGTGGTTGACTACGGAAGGAGCAGAGATAGGTAGGAATCATATAAAGGCCAAAAGCAAACTCTGCCCCCATTCACAGTTTCCTGTTAAAACATAGTTTCAACAGCATTGCCATAAAATGCAGATTAAGCCATAAAGTCAGAATTTGTAGACTGGGAGGCCCTGTGACTAAACCAAGCTCAAAATAGGTTTGAAATGGCTACATAAGTGACACAGACTATGAGGAGTCATTACCATAGAAAACCATGTCTCTTAAAATGTCCTTGCAAATCCCCAGAATCAACTCAGATACCAGACAATCTGTTAAGTTAAAATCACAGCATATGATCTTAATTTACTTAAAAATCATTAATTTTGATACCACTCAGGCAAGGCATGGTGCGTTTTCCATTAGCTTGCTGGAGATGACAACTCTGATGTGTGGGTTATAGCAACAGTTGCCTAGGTTACTTTATATAAATTTGGAGGCCTGTTTGGCTAAAAATACTGACTTATCACTTGTATTTGCTGGTATCTTATGGGAAATCAAAATGAGATGAGATATTTGCTATTACTCTCTTTATATCGGGTCAATCCCTGTGGCTGTGTGAACCATTGGGTCAGATTCTACTCAGCTCTGCATGCAGATATGTTCCAATTTTTTAAAAAAACTTCCATCGTGGTTGTTGTTATTGTTGTTGTTCCATATCTGCACACTCCAAGGTTAACTTGTTTAGCTGCTTTTTGGGTCAACAGAAAAGCCCCTGTGCCTTGGTGGTTTCTCAGTAGGCTTATCATGAGGTCCAGACCAAAGCAAGATGCATTTATGCAAGATTCTGAGTGATTCAGCACTTCCCGAGTGAAATTGACTTAATTTCCAAGGCCAGGATGCTTGCACACAACTAGACAAATGTGTTCTCTTCAACAAATCAATAGAAACATGCGGCTTCTTTTGTTAAGGAGGAAGTCTGATTACCTCTTTGATCAGTGTCTGCTGGAGTCCCAGCATAGACGTCTTGCCTGCTGTGGCCGTGTTCCTGATAGATAACTTGTTCTCATGTCTTCTGCTACAATGTCATAATATCCTGATGGCTGGCATCAGAGCCCATTCAATACTGAAACAGGTTTTCTTTTAATCATTCAATTCATTGCAGCTATCATTATCAGTGTTGGTTTCTTGTTGCCAGTTGGGTCAGTGGATGCCTTCAGCACTGAGAGGCCACCATATTTCTTATGCTGTAGTGTTTTCTAACAAAATCACATGCTTCCTAAATGTTCTTAAAATGGAAGGGAGTGGGATTCTAGCAGGTCATTAATCATACTTCATGCATGCAGTCACACATAACCCACCACTTCCACCATGCCCTTTTTTAGAAGCAAGGCAAGGGTTACGGCACACTTGAGTAGAGGATCACATGCTTGTGGGATGCTTATATGATAAGAGGCAAGGATCACTGTGGTCACTTCAGGAGTGTCTCCATTTTGAGAATCAAAAATTATTTACACAATTGTTTCATAACATAAGTGTGAGCAAGAATTTATTTTCATTCTAGAAAACCTTTTTCAGAAATTCAAATTATGAACCATTATCTCTGTTTTTAATCCCTAAATTCATAATCTGTATTTCTGAGAAGATGTCCACCTAATACAATGATCATGTGTAAGAGCCAGCACTTAGGAAGTAGAAACCGGAAGAAATTAAATTTGAGGCCAGCTTGGTTTGCACAGTGAGACAAAATAAAGAAGTCGTGTACTCAAAACATCAGGATTTTCAGGATTGAAAAGCACACTAGTAATAAACTGCAATTATTTTTAGACCAACAAATCCATTCAAAATGTCCATATCACTGGCATGAGACCCCTCCCCAAATTCAGCTTTTTCTTTATACAAAATGCCTTTCTATTATTATGTGATGGCAATATATTCTGTTCTTCAAAGGCTTTTCCAATGTGCCTTCTTTAAGAGACCCTCCCCACCACAGCCAGGGCTTGACCAGGTACCACTGATACCCTTGGTCGGATTATCACACCTCAAGGTTTCCAGATCATCTGTTGCTCCTCATAGGACCTTTGCCATGTTGTACTACACTTAGATCTTTGTCTTATATGTCTCATACTGGAACCATAATTTTGAGCCATACTTGTATTCATTGTAGACACAATCCTTAAAATAAGCACATACTCAATAAATGTTACATCTTGATATAGACATAGTAACTTTTTATTTTAATGGTTATTTATTAACATTTTCATGCTTCAAAGTTCATTTTCCTACTTGATATTTATAGTATTTTGTTTAATGAGAAAACTATGGTAAATTATGCTAAAGATACAGACAGGGAAGACAGATGTATTTGTTTTCAAAAGACTTATATGAGCAAGTTGTGTTGAAAAACAATTTTTTGTCTCTTTATTTCCTGTAGTTAGTATTTATTGGTATGATACTAACTCCTGAACTGTCCTAGAGGAAACAGAAATTAAGTTTGTGTCAAGAGACAAGCTCTAAGCATGGGCAATCCAATACTGTAGTAATGGTAATAGGATAGCATGTCAAACTACCTTTCAAATGTCTGTGTTTGTTTTTATAGACTGGTACTACTCATAGCCTCAGACACGGACATTTCTTTTTGCAAAGTGTAAAAGTGATTCCAAATTCACAGGTGACAAAGTTACCAAGAATAAATGACTAGTTTGAGCTCAGCCCTAAACATGACATCTAAACCACATCCTTTAAGGTTCTGGAAGGTTCTTGGAAGATTAGATGTAAAAAAATAATAATAAAATTAAATAAGAGCAGGAGGATGAGAAGTGGAACTATGGAATTTCATGATTTTTAAATTCAACAATTGCTGTTATCCATACGCTCTTTCACTATGTGCATTGAATGACAATTAGATCATTTTTGAATAAAGTAGAAAAGATGGATTTGTATATGCAAATTGAAGATTAAAAAGTATTAACTATTGTTTTTTTTTGGTGATTAGTGCAATTTCTTCCTAATGAGAGAATTTCTTCCTCTTTAATTTGTTTTCATCAATTTATGGGTATAATTTTTATTATATGAATATAATTTCACCTAGGTGGGGGGGTATAAGAACAGTTCTCATCAATGCAATGTGAGGGAAGCAGTATTGGACACTTGAATACCTTGGAGATAATCTTCTATACATATTAACTGCTCCATTTTCTTTGGTAGATGTTTGCTTCACAAGAAGGGTGGGGTCTGGTCCTGAATCAATGCAAGGGTAATTAGGAATATTTGACTCCCACCATATCACACTGTGGAAATAACAGCTCTTCATGGTGTGAAGCCACCAACATATTATTGTTGGATAGAATATCATACCTGAAGTGAAAGTGGCTTGTGGAAGAATGGGTTTTTTTTTGGTTTACGGATTCCAGGGGAAGCTCCATCATGGCAGGGAAAATGATGGCATGATCTGAAAGGGTGGACATCACCTCCTGGACACCATTAGGTGGACAAGAGCAATAAGAGGGTATGTCAAACACTGACAAGGAGAAGTAGCTATGACCCTAATAAGCCCACCCTCAATAACACATCTCCAATAAGGTTCTAATACCCAAACTGCCATCAGCTAGGGATTGAGCATTCTGAATACATTCATTTGTGGGGGACACCTGGATCAAAAATCATGACAGAGTTTTTTCAAAAAGATGTAAGGAGATAAACAGTACTTCACAGCATAGCTTGATAAATGATGAAAGAAATATTTGATGGATGAGGTGAGGCAGTTGTTACAAGCGCTGCTGTAGTTTGTTTTTGATACAGTGGTACTTTAAAACATTAATTCTTCTTGTTTAATTATTTTTTTCTTGTGATAAATATGGCATAGTTAAAAAATTAAGTTGTCCCAAAATGACAAAGAATAAAATATCCCATCTCCTGGGCCTGAGAAGTAAAGTGCAGAAGCTTTCCTTTATGTTTACAAAGGGAAACCAGGGAGGAATAAATAACCTGTGGCAAGCTCACAGATGAATGTTTCAAATCCTTTCTTTTTATCCATGAAGTCCTAAAGAGGTAATAAAATACAAAGTAGGACCTTTTCTCACTATTCTCATTTATATGGCCTATCAACAAGATCACACTACCATTAATTATCCAGAAGAATCAGCCCCCATTATGTCCACAGAGACTTACTCAACAGCATGATAGATTTAACTGTCAATGCATTATTTCTCCCGTAATAGACTATATTTCCTCTTTTTAAAATTTTATCCTATTAGTGCCGGCTCTCTCTCCTCCATAGCATCTTTTACTTTCTGAACAAAGACAAAATAGATCTTTCTTTATAAAAGCATTGGCAAAACTTGGCACATATATGCCCTCAAATATTCCAAATAACTAGTAAGTACATTTGTAATTGATATGAGGCATCAGTAGAGGAGTTATTAGTCAATTTTGCTTTTAGGTGTGACCCAAAAGAGTTTAAATTTGTGGACTAACAGTCAGCACTTCAAAATTCCCTGAAAAATGGTAGATTTCTTAAGAAACAGTGTATATATGAAAAGCACAGTTTTGGTTTCACTCTCTTTAAGAGTAAAAGGCTGTATAACTTTCATTTAGGTCAGAGAAGGGCAGCAAAAACTTCCAGAGAAGTGAGAGAGCCCTTAAAACATTCTTCATGGACCTCACAGTTACCTCTGGGAAAAGAGTCAAGTGGAATTTTTCACTTTAACTTCAGAATGGTAGCATCCACACTGTATGGTATCAGAGTGAAGTAGCATGACAAATATGAAAGAAGATTGAAAACTTAAAAAAAAAAAAACACTTGGAGTGTTCCCTAGAATTTTTTTACCCATATAGGTTTACCTCCCACCTACAGAATTTTTAAAAATATATTTTATTTATTTATGAGAGAGAAAGAGAGAGAGAAAAAGAGAGAGAGAAAGAGAGAGAGAAAGAGAGAGAGAGAATGGGCACACTAGGGCCTCCAGACACTGCGCCTCCTTGTGCATCTGGCTTTATATTGGAACTGGGGAATGGAATATGGGTCCTTCTGCATTGCAGGCAAATGCCTTAACCAGTAAGCCATCTCTATAGAATTTTGAAGTTAGAACATTATCTTACTTGTTCATAAATGGCCAGGCAATGGGAAAATATTTCAATAAATTTAAGTTCTAGATTTTGATGTAGCAAATGTTTTTATATCACAAAATAAATTGTGTAATGGAATAATAATGAAAATTATGTGATGTTATCATGTAAGAAAAGTCACTGACTGGAGAATGACAGAAGGCTGTTGAGTCTTGAGGCTTGTTACTGAATACTTGGTAATAATCACACATTTACTTACTTTGTATACATATACATTTCTGTAATAAAATGATTTTCATAAAACATCACATAACAGATACTTAAGGAATTGAGCAAAGTACAATTGCATAAAATATGATTAGATACTGGATGTATGATGAATTACTAAGTGGGGATGATGGAAGGACAGTAAAACTGAATAGGTGAAATTTATGGAATATGAAGAAATTATGAGAATTTATGGAAGAAGGTGTTGATGACTGTACATCTAAATTTCTTCTCAATTTCTGGTATTGAGAACTGAATTTATTGGTCTAGCAATGTTTTCTTCAAGATCTACAATATTTCTCCTAGACTATTGTTTGATAAATTAGCATTTTAAATAAAAATTATAAAAAGCATTTTATTTCAGACTTAGAAATAGGGTTTATATAATTAGGATAGGCTGAAAATATAAACCTAGCTCAAATGCTAAATGTATTATACCAAAGTTATAACTAATTTCAAATGATGAAATGTCTTTCACATATAGGTTGATTATATGCTTGTTCTTAACATATTTCTTGCACAAATCATTGATTTTTCATATCATACACCAACCCACTAACTGTTGACATAAACACTTAAAATACCATTCAAATGCTACCTTGCTCATCTCATTTACATTAGCAGCACAATGCTCTAGAATAATGTCAAGAATAACAATCATCTTGAACAATATCTATATGTAGGTGTTCTATAAATATACATTGAAGTAATAATATGCATCAAAAGCTCAATAAAATTGCAGAAAAAGTTTGGCAGCAAGTTTGCAATCCAATTTTTCCTTTGAGAGTATATCTGGGAGTGAGGTATGGGGAGAATAAAAACATAGCATGTAGCATATTGATAGATTTCTTTCCCACATATTAATGTAATTTCTAGCAGATGGAAATGTATCTATGAAATGCTTTTAGCAATATGTACTTGTCTTACTGTATTTAATCCTGTAATTTCTGTATTTATAACTCCTTGGAATTTATCACATTTTACTCCCTAACTACTTAAGAACAAATGGGAGATATTTCAAGATCAAAATGGTGCCCTTTTGGGTAAGACATATGACTCTGATTCTATGGAGAAAATTGACATGTACATATAAGTCAGAAAGTACCATAACCTCCCCTGAAAGGTTTCAGCAAACCTGCATCCCACTGCTTTCCCAAGTAAATCATGAGTGCTGTCACAACTAATGAGTTGATCAACATAGTATAATATTCAGGAAAGAGTAGGGCTAGGTTTAGTGCATCTGAGACAACCTGAATAATCTCTTAATTGTCTGTTGAAATAGCTCTCTCATTTTCTCTCTTGTGAAATAGAATTTATTCCACAATTAGGATAAGTTAGAAATTCATTTGTATATAGAATATTTCTCAGTGCTTAGGTAGTTTTTTGATGAGTAAGAGACACCAAGAGCAGATATTAAATTCATCAATTGGATGGGCTTTAGTGATATATATCTTACATAGCAGTAACTTCAACTTTTTAGGGAAACAAATTTTTAGATTTTTGAGCATCAAATTTCACACATGAAGCAAAAACCTGTAATATCTCAGAGAAAACTTGAGTAAATATAAATTATTTGCTCTAAATTGTCATTGATTAGTAATTTAACATCATACTTAACTTTGTTATAAGTACTAAAGATCATTATGCATATTTATAATTTACAATGGTACATTCAAAGTTCTTCATTGGTTACTGTAAAAATAGTATTAGGGGAAATATTGTCCCAATTTCATTGATTAAAATACAAATTAGAAATTTCAAAAATTTTGATTCCAAATAATATATTACACTATTGGTGTTCAAGGTCAAGGATTTCTAAATTTAGGAGCTATGTGCATGAGCAAATTTTTAAACTAACATAAATATTTCAAGCACATAAATTTTATACAGTAATTTGTTCCTTAATATACCTTTTATTATATATTATAGTAAAATGGGAATCATGTCAATCCAGGGATGTTATATAAATAGATACATATACATGTACATATATACAATATTTTCATTATAATGCTATCTACATCATTTGTTAGGCAGAGGATTAAGCTATATGTGTAATTGTTACAGAACTAAGTATAAAACCACATTTGTGTGGATATGTGTATAATTAGCAAGTCAATATAGGTGTTTTATTTAACAGCAAATAGGTAATAGCTAATCTAAATTTATATCCTTATATTTATGAAGATTTAAACCTTGTTTAATTAATATTGTATTTGAATTTTATTTTACTTGTCCAGATTTGAAGAAATATATGCATTTAAGTAAAAAAAAGAGGTACTATGTCATTTTCTGAAACACACAATGAGATATTATAATGATAAACATATTAGCACATCTCTCAACTTTCTTATGGAGTGATAATATTTCACATCTATGCTCTTAGCAAATTTCACACTATATTAACTACAATCACCATGTTGTATTTTAAGTTATTAGACTTATTCATAAGTGAGAAAAATTTACCTATAATCTTCTCAGACTCTATTATCCATAATTACCAGAATCGTCTCTTCTATTTTTATGAGTTTCAAATTTTAGATTTTAAATTTGAATAAGATAAAAAATCTTAACCTGTGTTATTTGTTTCCTTAAATTAGCATAATGTACTCCAGCATCATTCACATGTTCACAAATGGCAGAATTTGTTTTCTTTAGAAGGTCTAATATTACGACATTGTATATCAGCTATGATTAAAAATACTGAAGAACAATGGATTACAAAAACACCTTTCAGGTAATCTATTTCATTTGATTATGTACATAGAAATAATATGTTGTTTCATGTATAGTTTTGTTTTGAAAGTTTTTAGGTACTTCTAATTTACAATTCTACACTTCTACATCCTTCTAAATGCTCAGAACCTTTTTTCATAAAAGATCAAAGGCCAAATCCCATGGTTTCTGTTAACATTTTCCTGATTATTAAGGATGAGGACCGTCTCCTAGTCCAGTCATCCAATTGAATTTTTATTTTCTTTAAGGAAATGTCTATTCAGTTTGTTTTGTTTTCAATTTAATTTATTTAATTTTACTCATGTTGGACATTAATTCCTTGTCAGATTATATGGCTGCCAAGTTTTTAGCTTCTCTGTAGCCTGTCCTGTTTTGTGGGATGCTTCCTTTTTATGCAGAAGCGATGTAGTCTAAAGCAGTCCCCAGCTTCTTTTGGTTTTTACTACCTGTGTATCCATTGCCATATATATGGAATTATTTTCATGATCCACATCACGGAGCTTTTCTGCTATGTTTTCTTCTGGGAACTTTATGGTTTCCATCATTGTGTCTTATATATGGCTTAAATTGAAATTTAATTCCCTGTGTTTTCATATGGGTAACTCATTTTTACAACACAATTTATGGAATATCAATTACTTACTGTGCTTTTGTTAAAGATTAACAGACGTTTTATGTGTTAGTTTCAAGGTTTTTTTTTTTCCTCCTCCTCCATTGGTCTGCATATCTTCATGCAGGACTGAAGCTTTCTTTTTAACCATATCTTCACATTACAAATTTAAATTAAAAAGTGATTATACATATTGCATTCTTTTATCCTCTTTAGGATATTTTCTACCTTTTGGTTAAATTAATTCCTCACTATTTTTGTGCAATTGTAAATAGGATTGCTTACTTAATTCCTGCTTCGGATAGTTTGTTTTTAATGTAGAAAATCAAGTGATTTTTTTGTATGATTGATTTTCAACTGTCAAATTATCTGATCTTATCATGTTTTATTTTTAACAGTTTGGGTAGAATTTATTTAGGATGATTTACATATAAGATCATATACTCTTTAAACAGGGATAGCTTAAAATCTTGTTTTATTCTTTGTATGCCTTTGTTTCTTTTTCTTACCTAATTTCACTGTCTAGGACTTGGAGTACTATGCTCAGAGACATGCTGAGAGTAGACATCTGTGATTTTTTTCCCTGATTCTTAAAGAAAAAAACAACTTATATATTTTATTCTTCAGTATGAGTTTATCTGTAGACTTTTTATATTAGATATTTATTGTGTATGTTTTATATCTTAATTTGAGGGTTTTTTTAACCGTGAAACAATACTAAATTTTGTTATATACACTTTTTCATTTTACTGAGATGATGATATGATTTTCATGATTAATCCTGTTAGTGGGATGCATTGCATTTGTTGACTATTTTTGTGTGCTAGAAATAAATTTTACTTTAACATGATGCATGATTCTTTCAATGTGCTGTTGAATTTGCTATGCTAATGTTTCATGGGAGATTTTTGCATTTATGCTCATCAGGAAAAACAGACCATTTTTTTTTATTTTACTATCTTTTCCTGGCTTCTGTACCCAGGTAGTGATAGCTTAGTAAAATACCATTTTTCCCATTTAAGAAAAAATGTGAGGCTTGGTATTCATTCTTCAATGCTTATAGAAGGTTCCTCCTTGATGGGGTATTTTTCATTGCTCACTGATCATGATTTAATTTTGGTAGAGTGCATCATCTAAGAATATCCATTTCTCTACATTGTATAATTTATTGCTGCTTATAGTAGTTTTTATAGACATATATGTACATATAATATAACATGTATAGCATGTATATTTCTGATTTTAATGATTTCAGTCTTCTTCCTTTCTTAGCTAAGCCAGTGGTTGTCAAAATTTTATTTTTTCTAGTATTGTTGATTATTTCTATTTTCATTTTTTTTCTATTTCATTTTTCTTTGCTTTGGTCTCTTTGTTTCTTTCCTTAAACTAAATTGGAGACTATATGGTTGTTTTTTACATTGTTTAGAAAAGTAAGGCTGTTTATTGGATGCTTATTTTCTTTTTCTCATTTGTGTCTATTGCTCTACATTTCCCTCTTATGACAGCTTTTATGACACCTCACATACTTTCACATATTGTGTTTCAGTTTACTCAGGATAATTTTTATTTCTGATTTTTCAATCTCTTTCATGTTTTAGTCATTCAGGAGCATGCAGTTTAATTTCTACATAGTTATGAATTTTACAGTTTCCTCTTGTTATTGATTTCTAGTTTTCTAACATTATTAGAAATGATAGTATGATTCTCATTATCTTAAATTTATTTATTTATTTATGTATTTGAGAGAGAGTGGGGAGGGAGAACATGCCAGGGCCTCTAGCTACTGCAAACGAACTCCAGATGCATGCACCACCCTGTGCATCTGGCTTTATGTGGTTACTGTTTGTTCTTAAAGTTGAAAAATGAGTCTTAGGAGGAAATACACAGTGGAGAATTTTCAAATAGGCTAGAATGAGAACAATATCTTAGAATTAGAAAAACATTTTGTAAACATGTGTAGGAGTTTTAAACTTATATACACACTATACATTTTAGATTTTAAACCCTTTCCTGTTAATTAAATAAGGGTTTATAAAGTAGATTCAGTTAGAGAAATATTGACTCCCTCCCATTATCCCAATGATCCCATTATAGATGATTTTGGGGCCCATACTGTGATATAAATGAGTCATGAAATTTAACTTTAAAGCAGACTATTCACAATGTTATAAAATAATATGTTGAGTCTTGCACTTAAAATGTGGCTTAGTAGCTATAAACAACAGATGGGTAGAGAGTGCAAACATATGCCCTCTGGCAGCAAAGCTAAGCCAAACCACAGTTCCTTATGTGACTTGAGAACAATAGAAAAAAAGCTAAGGCAAAAGAAAAAGAAAATAAAGCTGGCATAAAATGTTTCAAGTGAGTATATTGCATTAAAGTATGTGAAAATTGAAAATGAGTCAAGGAAATACAAAAGAAAAACATAAACTACCCAAGGAAGAAAGAAGTTATTTGATAACCTTAACCGTACATAATCCAAACTATTGTGTGACTTTCTTTTTATTTCTGTATACACAGCTGTTCCTTCTCTTCATTACCGACCCCTGTGATGAATAGCTCACCACTCAAATGCAACCCTTTCTAAGTATGAATAGCTGTAACTACAAGTTGTTTATTGTGAGGGATTCCAAATACCTTGTAAACTCTGTAGATTGTTCTACAGTGTAACTTAGAAAACAGAGTTCTTTGTTTTTCATCTGTAGCAGTCACAATATTCAAATGAAGCCAAAATTTATTTCTCACTTTTATGTTTAAAATTTTCCCACTTATTTATGTAATTCTCCTATTGGCATTTGAGGTCCCATAAAGCATCTTTTTCCCTTCAAGTGCTTTAATTTAATGAAGTCTTTCTGAAGATACTCTCATTCTTCTCACTCCTTTTCAATGGTGTGTGTGTGTGTGTGTGTGTGTGTGTGTGTGTGCATGTGTGTGTGTGTATGTGTGTGTAGGGAGGACAAAAGACAAGAAAATATCTATGCATAATTTTAGTAGCTTAAATTTGAAAAAAACTATAATTTTCCTTGATCTGGATGTTCCATTTTCATTATACTATAGACCCAGAGTTTGATTGCATCTTGGACATTTGTTTGCAGAGATTTCTCATCATCTCGCATCTCTCCATCTCTTTCATTCTTATAGCAGCTACCTTCTATGTTTTACTTTTGCAATAATAATACATTTCCTTTTTACTAATTTGGTGTCCTGTTCTAGCCGTGATAATCATTCTGGTTTCTCATTGTGTTTCTCAAGCAGGTTGTTTCCGTGGCATATCAAGTTTATGATAAACTTCTCACTTGGTAAGCACATATTTTCAAGGTTTAAACAGCACATACCTGTCTTGATAAAAAGAATTAAAAGCACAATCAGACTCACCAGCTTGTTCCATTGACCAATTGATTTTTGCTTTGCTATTATGAACTTAAAATGCACCTAATTAAACAAATTTAGCTCTTGTTGACAAGATTATTTTCTAAATTGGTGTTTTGCACTATGAGTGTGCAATGCTCACAGTACTTCATCAGTTAGTAGTCTCCTGCTCCTGTCAATGAGGGAATGAGGATTTCTGTTGTGGCTTGTTTCCATGAGTTCATGCTGCTACCCATTATTCTCCACTTCTCTTTCTTTCTTTCTTTTTTTTTTTAAATTATCCACAGTGAGTTACATTGTTTAGTGGGCAAACAATGAGTTGTTATCCCCAATTCCACTTCTCTTTCAAAAGCCTTCATTATCTAACATTTTGGTTGCATTTTATACATCTATGAAGCTACCACATTCACCTCTCTCCACACATTTTTTTCGTAATTAGGGTTATTGTGATAGCCATTTTATGACACTTTTCTCATTTTCAAATTTAATATTAGTAAAAACTGTGATTTATAAAATTTATGACATTTAATTCCAAAAATCGTTTGTTCATAGCAGGTGCTTTTTTTATACTTTTTCTTTATATTTTATTTCCTCATTGAGAAAAAAAAGCATAAATTATTAGCTTGAAACAAAACTCTCAAAACTATTTACTGTTCATCAAAAATTTCCAGGTCTTCTGATTACAGCTCTTGGAATTTCTGGAGTTTCTGGAGCTCATGGTGGAAATCCTGAGATGGTGTCAGGTGGAATCAAATGGCATTAAACACAAGCTTCTCAGAGACTGGAACTGAGGAAAGAGTGAGTGTGTTTGTGTGTGTGTGTGTGTGTGTGTGTGTGTGTGTGTGTGTGTGTGTGTTTTAACTTGTATTTCCTTTTAGCTGTTCAAATTTCACCTGAATACTATTTCCCTAAAAAGAAGAGAGGTGAAGATGAATATTAAGTGTTCTATTGTTTCCCCTTGCTCCTATGGACTAACCCCATGCCACTGTTCTGTTCTTTTGCAATCTGTACTTCCAACACAATTGTGAAAGCATTTTTGTTAATTATAGTGCCTTCTAAAAGACTTTTGTCAGCACATCTTAAAGAATTTAGCATAATTTGTAAAGATTTTAGTTTCTTTGTGTCTGTTGTTGGGCCATTGTTCATATGCATGGGATATTCCTTATTCTTTGACAGTGATTTTACTTTGAGGATTGTATTTTAAATACATGTTTGCATGTTTATTTCAAGATCCACATATAATGCTGAGAACTCTACTGTCACTCAACATAGGGACGGAAGTATAGTGTGTACTCAATAAAAAAAGTGGGATGCGTAGGCACAGATAATGCTGTAATGTAAGTAAGAGAGAAATGCAATATGATGTTATGTGTAGCTAAACCTTAACAAGGGTTTTCCTTATTTTGCAGAACTAAATACTTTATATGGATTTACATATTTCATCTTAACAAGTTTACCATACTTTACTTAAATATATCTTACTGTCTAGTCAAGATGTCTTGCTATGCTAATATCTATGTCCTTCCTATGTAATGAGCTTATGTCTAGTTTTACCTAGTATAATGTTTTGCATCTTTCCAACTGGTTCTGTTGTCTATAAAAATTCCAAAATATTTTCAAGTATTGTAATAGCTAAACTTTAAAATCCGTACCATAAATGTACATTAAATTACTAATTTTCATTGATTTTATCATCTTCTTTTCTACCTCCATATTTAAATTGCAGTATTTAAATTGCATATTTAAATTGGGATATTCTTTGGGAATACATGTTTAGAAGACAAATAAAAGACTGATCAATCAGAAGCTGCCTGAAGGGAAAATTCACTGCCATTAACTGAGAATTGTGTAAGATCTTCTTAGCAGAAATTGGGGAACTGAACCAAACCCAGGCCATCAGGCTTTGTAATCAAGTGCCTTTAACCACTGAATCATGTCTCCAACCTCTAAAATGGAATAAAAAACAGTTTTAACACAGGTAATATTCATGGGTAGATATTGCAGCTCCCAGAAGCCATGAATTATGAATGAAAATTTCACTGCTAGGTGTGGGACACTTCCTTATGAGTTGTCCACCAGGAAGGTCCCAGTGGCTTCAAAAACAATTCAGGGTTATTCCATTGTAACTGGTTGCCCAAAAGAAGTAGATGTTAAGAACCTATTCCTGAATATGTGGTTGCAACCCTGTTATGTGCGAGACATGTAAACTAGAACTGAGCTGGAAATTTCCTTCCTGAAGGCTAGATTTCATAGAGCCAGAATGTACTATGCAGGATACTAGTAGAAAAGTCAATGGTCTACCCAATTGTGAACTCTGCATATTATAAATCTGACCAGCCACGCAAGATGTGTCCACTGGTGCAATAGTTACATGAGTAGAGGGTAACCAACCCATTTCTGGTAAGATTGGAATCCTGCTCCACAGGAGGGAATGTATGCCTGGTGCTGTCAACATGAGTGAAGGCTGGGGATTTCATAGGCATTGGGAAGAAACCTACTACTGTCATTTTGGTGAATGGACATGTTGTCAAATTGCTTTCTAAATATGAATATTTAAACTTACAGATTAGCCTAGCTCACAGCCTTAGTGGGAGAAGCTAGTTTTCATAGTGGGTGTCAATGAATGCAGATACATACTTAGTTAAAATGTTGTGTATAAGTGACAGTTGAGTGCTTATTCATCAATTGGGCATACATGATACTTCCTCCAAGGTTCCAGGAGCATCTCAGAGGAGGAGGTGGAAAGATTGTCAGAGCCTGATGAGAGGACTGTTATGGAAAGCTACCTTCTGGACATGACATGGTTCTTGTGCTCATGAATTCTCAGTAGTTGTGGTTACCTGCAAAAGACCTGCAAAATATTTCACCTATCAACACATTCCATCATAGATGGAGTAGGTGCTCATGTGGCCCCCTGCCCTTTCCTGAGAAGTTATTGACAGCTAGTGGAAGTTAGGAAGGGAAGGTATTTTGTTCAATGACACAGCCATTGGTAAATTCTCCATGCTCCAGTAAACAATCTTCACCCACACTCATGGAACACACACACACACACACACACACACACACACACACACACACACAAAGATACAAAATTAGGAAGCTGAATAGTTGGGATGGAGTTCTCAGAGTTGATAGAGGATAATAGAGGGATAGTATGATCAGAATATGTTATAAACATGCATAAAATTTTCACAAACTCTAAATAATACATTTTAAAAATATTTTATGGTCTAAAACATAAATTTATGTACTTAATACAAAATATTATTAAAGAGCCTGACAAGAAAATCCAACATATCATAGATGTAGGGAGTAAATGTAAAAAAGCAAATTACTTAATAAACAACGTATATTCTAGAAAAATTACACAGAAAAAAATATGTAACAGAATATTTTTCTTTTGCCAGTTACTATCATATATTTGAGAAACAAGAATGGATATTAAGTTGTATAAGAACATAGATGACACAATAATATTTAACCTTTTCATTTTAAACCATACTGTGGTGTTTTCTTAAATACAAGTATATGAATTTATTCTGCAGTTCTTTACATATTTCTTCCTGGAGGAATGATCAGGAGGCTCATAAGAACTGGGAAACTAAGAAACTTTACAGGGCTAAAGAAGTTCAGAAAGTGAAAAAGCATTTTAGAATCCACCTCAAAGATATAAGCTGTGATCAATTGCTAGAGGAGGGAGACTCTTCAGTGGAACTGTCTATAAGTTGGACTCCCCTTGCAGCTTTCGCTGGGATGGTCCTTTTGAAACTGCAGCTGTCTTCAGGGTCTGTTGTAGTTAACCTTTCTTGTTGCTGCAGAAAAGAACTCAACCAAATCTGCTTTGGAAGAGTGGGTTTATTTTGGCTTAAAGACTCAAGGGGAGACCCCAATAAGGCAGGGAAAATGATAGCATGAGCAGAGGGTAGACATCACCTCTGACACAGCTCTGCAAACAGCAGCAGGAAGGTGTTCCAAATACTGGCAAGGGGAAGTTTGCTTATAGCCCCCATACGCCTGACCCTAACAACACAGCTCCATAGAGGTTCTAATACTCAAGCTGGCATCAGCTGGGGATTGATCATTCAAAACACATTCATTTATGAGGGACACCTGGATGAAACCATGACAGTGTCCTATCTAGGAACAGACATTGGTTTATGTCTTTTGAGGAGAAGCAATAAGACAATAAGACATGCAATTCTATCTATACATTTGATGCAATAAAATATGACTTGGATGAGATATCTGTCAGCTGTAGAACAGGAATGAGTCAAGAGTGAGAAGAGCTTTAACATTATTTTATTTATTTTTTAATATCTTTATTATATATGTATATATATATATTATGAGCAAATATTGTGACAGTGTCCCTGTTTTCCTCCTTTCTGTCCCCTACCCACTGGGGTCCTTCCTCAGTGTACACACTGGATCTGTACATAGGTTAGGGAGTTATGAACTTCACTAGAGGTAGACAGTTTTTCATTCTCATTTTTTCTTCTCCCTTTTGTATTGTTGCTGAGGGGGTCAATGTCTCTGGATATTATCCCCCACCATGGATCTTACATTGTTTCTGCCCCCTCTTCCACCTCAGTTCCCTTAGTCATAGTGGGTGAGTTTTGAGTCAGCTTTGTTGTTGAGATCTTAAGTATCTCTGGGTCTTTGCCCTGGGTTGTGTTGGGTATCATTGGTGTCTCTCTCCATTGACCTTTCATGGGTTTTCAGGCTTGCTGTGGTGATTGGTCTCCTGTTTGACTCGTCACTTTCTCATAGGTTTTATTTGGGCCCTGGGTGAAGGCTAGTTATGGTTTGTCTCCTGCCAGGATATCAGCCATCATCCAATGTCTTGTTGGTGGAATTGAGTTGTCCCTGGTTCTCTCACTGCCTTCTGAAAAATACAAAGAGAATCTCCATCAGAGAGTGAGGTCAACATAGTTTAAAAAGGCGAAAGATTTATGCGCTCTGAAGAGAAACAAGAGTATGCAACATAGTTTATATGAGACAACATTTCTATTTTGGCTAGTTTCTAATGGGTGTACCCTCTCTATAGCTCTCTGGTCGTGGGAATTTCCCCTAGGAGCATGAGTTCTTGGTCGCATTAGGATTTTGCCATGGATGCCAGTTCCAGTTAAAGGTTTGTTGTCACTAAGTGGATCTCTTAGCCAATTAGTAAATTGTTGATTACTCTCCTCAGTTTAGTGCCACTACAGCACAGATGATCATTTCTTAACTTGCTGTTCTCTTCCATATAGCCATGTGTTCAACATTCTTGTGACAAATGTCTATATTGTATATCAGTGGTCTCTGCTTTCTCCAAATATCATTGAACAATTTCCCTGGCAGCTTATGTCACACCTTCCAGTACTACACATGTTACCATCTGGGAGCTGGTTACCATTCTGGATCTAGCAAGATCTCTTGGTGGTGTTTGATGGCACTCTGTGATTTCTTCAACAATAGAATCTTACCTTGGGCCTGGGACATTATTCAATAGCTTTGGCAGAAGTCTGTCATGTTATGGGGTCCTCATGGTTCTTTTTGATCAACAGCCCAGTGTGGGAAGGAACCAATAAGTTGGACAAGGAGACACTGACCTGAGCAATTATTCTTGAGTTTAGAATTCCTCCCATTATTCATGGTCCCTTTCACATGGTGGTGCCCTCAGCTTCCTCAGGAGCTTACTGTATAAAACAAGGGTTTTATGGTGTCAATTCATTATTAGTTTAGTTTCCTGTATGAATCCCCTCACCCTCCCATTCCCCCCGATTCTTTCCATTCCCTTTTATAAGCTCTACTTTCACTGACAGGTTTTCTTAATGTTCTGGTTTAACCTGGTTAGGAACCACATATTCACTCTCTGCTCTTGTGTGAGGTCACTAAAGATGACCTACTCCAAGTCCATCCATTTATCTTTTAATTTCATTCTGTCATTTTCCCTTTCAGGTGCTTAGAATTCTATAGTGTATATGTACCATACCTTTGACATCCATTCATCCAGTGATGGGCATTTGGGTTCGTTCCAATTCTTTGCTATTATGAATTAACCTGCTATAAACATGGGGAGGCTCATTTATTTTTTAATATAGTAGGTTCACTCTTTCAATCATGTTTCGTATAAGTGAATATGTGAAATTTAAAATAATATTATATATATTTTGTTATGATTTTCTTTAAAATTTAATTTTCCTTTAATTCTTCCTTGAAAAGAAAAGATTCACTTTGAACCAGCTTCCACTATTCATTTTTGTTACCATTTGCATTGTTGTGAGTCATTGACATTTCTAGGTTGTGGTGTTTTCTTTGAAAGGGTGTCATTATATCTTCCCTGAGAAGCTCTTCTTTCAAAGAAGATTCCACAATAACAATTTTAATGTGTTTTTCTTCTTTTATTTCAACCTGAAGCAAATTAGATATTATTTTTTTAAAAAAATACAGCTCCTCTTGCATATTTCACTGTACTTACCCATTTTTTGATACATTATTTGGAGAGGGCTTATTCTAAATTTTTCAAGGTGCTGTATTGTTAATATTGCATTTGCATTCTGAATAGATAGCACTCTTTTAAGGTCTTAGCCATTCTTTTGCATCATGCTTTTGTATGAAAGCTCAGCATAGTCCCAGGCACTTAGTTCTAATTCACGGGACCCGCCAAGCACTGCTTTAATTAATCTCACAAAAAGTCTTATAAATTTTTAGGTTTAGCTCATCACATGAATTAATTGTGATTTTTTCCAAAACATGTGTCATAAATATCATACTTATAGATATTAAATATTTGATCAAGAAGGTCTCCCCCTTGGTGACATGAACATTTTAAGAACTTAACTATTTCTTACTCATGCACAGATTTTTGAGTAGTTGTCTTCCTAAAGGAAGACATCAACCACCAGTGTGGTAAATTATCTGGGAGTAAGCCAATATTTTCACAGTTTATTTTTCTACTAATATAAAAGGAAATGGAGGCATAAAACAATAATCAGGGAGAAAAATTTCATTATAGAGTTGTCTGTGTCATTGTGAAATCATATGTAGATATTTTTTAAAAGTTTTAAATTTTTTTTGCATTTGTTTCTCTTGTGCCAATGTTTTTTAAGTATTTCTTAATATGAAGAGATGCATAACTGCTGTCAGGCAAAGGTTTAATAATTATTTAGTTTTTCATAAGTTCACATATATTTATTAGAATGTATTTAAATGTATATATATACAAATAACTCTAAATATATTTTATGTTCAGGAATTTCATATATACATAAGTGTGTATTAATGTACATGTGTTGATATTTAATTATCAGCAGTCTCTTCTGCAGGAATATAATTGCATTTTCTCACTCACATTTCTGGTTGCACTTCACTTGAGATTGTATTGAATTTTGCTATTTCTAGCTTTTTATCTCTGATTCATCATCCTCCAACTGCAGTTATGGGCCCTTGACAGCGAAAATAAGATTCTTAGGTTCATGGAATCTTTATTGTACAAAATGTACATTAATGTCACTCTTATCTCCTAATGGCCTCCATAAGCAGCAGAAGCAATGAAAGGGAATGAAAATGATTATTTATTCACAAGTCTGATAGAGCATATCACTAATGAACCATAACCACAGATTGTCTGAGAAAATTTTGAGGGTTAGGTCCTATCTTTTGATTTTTTAAAAATTATGCACAATAATTATTTGCTATTACATGCATAATAACAATAATGTTTTTCAATTCTCACTTAAGTCAATAAACTGGAAATAGGTTAAACATTTATGTACAAACTGGGTGATGCTTGACAAGTGAAAATTCCATTTCACATGATTAACTAGGGCATAATACAATGTCGTTACCATGCAATGGTTAATTTAGACCCTCTTATATGCCCCCAACACTTCAGTCATTAATTGAAGAAAGACCTCTTCATATAATTGAGGTTCTTAGAACTTTGATTCAACAAGTATAGTTTTAGTGTACCTGAGGTGGTGCCAGTATCTGGGAACACAGATATTTGTAAGACACTCATTATCATCAAGGACTTCATTGCAGGAGTGACGGCATAGCAATACCTATGTAGGATATTTAAAGGAAATTCTCTGGTGGTGTTTATAATGATTACCATTTAACATATTTAGCTCAAATTTCTTCTAAATATTTCCAATATATACATCTTGAAATCAGATTTCTTAATTACTAATCCATTTCTTGCATGGTGGGCATTATTTGTGAGATACATATGTATGGGAGATACATATGTGAAATCACACACACAGACACACACAGACACACACACACACACACACACACACACACATATATATATATATATATATAGTGTATTGTATGTGTGTGTTCATTATGTCTTATATAAATTAATTTGGTCCATATGACAATTATAAATAAAATACACATGGATTTTATCTTTCTTAATTCAACAAAACCATTGTAATTGTTGACTTAGACCTCTAAGTCACCTTGACTCACTATTAAAGACTTCAACTTGCTATGACTTCATGCTTTACTTGTGCCTCTGATATTGCCAGTGACTAAGTCTAGGTCATTCTTAGTTTTTATTTTTTACTTCCACCAAGTACATTTTTATAAAAATATTTTTATTTATTTGAAGAGAGAGAGAGAGGTGGGGTAGAAAGAGAATGAAATGGGTATTTCAGGGCATCTAGCTGCTACTAGTGAACTCCAGATTCATGAACTATTTTTCTGCATTAGGCTGTATGTGGGTGTTGACAAAGTGAATCTTGGATGTTAGACTTTTAAGGCAAGTGTCTTGACCACTGAACGATCTCTCCAGCCACAGCAAATTCTTTTACTCCTACAATCTTTTGATCCACCCAAATGTTTTTAACTCTCCAAGTTCCATAATATATCTTCATTGCTCATATACAGTTGGGCACATGCAGATTATTACATAAAGTTTTTTAAAGTCAGTCACCTGGCCTCTTTTTTTTAAATATAAATCTATTGTCCATAATGAGTTACATTATTTAGTGGGCAAACCATGAGTTGTTATCTCAAATTCCCCCCTCCCCCTCCCTGATCAGTTGGATATCCTCCTCCGTGGGCTGTCTGTATTAGTCCTTGTGGCAAGGGATCCTGGATATCCTAGTACTCAGCCTGGTCTTCATGGCCTCTTTTTTAAGTGATTTTTTATTGAGAACTTTATTATGTGAACATATTTGAAATTAGTCATATTCACATTGGGTTTTACTCTTATGCTCCCTCTTCCCTATAAAGAGGGGGACCAAGGAAATAATTTCTTCCCCTTTATACAGCCTTATCATCACTTCACAAACAAAACACTGGAGAGGCTGGGCATAGAAAGTTTAATCTCAACATAATAAAGGCAATATACAAAATTACTAAAGCCCAAATCATACTCAGTGGGAAAGACTCAAGGAGTTCCCACTACTTTGAGGAACAAGACAGGGCTGTCCCCTGTCACCATTGCTCTTCAACATAATACTGGAAGTTCTAGTTCAAGCAATAAGATAGGAGAAAGGCATAAAATGGATAAATTGGAAAGGAAAAAGTGAAATTATCCCTTTTTGCAGATGACATGATCCTATTTATAACAGATCCGAAGAATAGTACTACTAAACTGAAGGTGATAAATTCCTTCTGCAAAGTGGCAGGATACAAAATTAACACACAAAATCAGTAGCTCTCCTGTATGAAAATGACATTCATATAGAAAAAAGAAATCACTGAGACTGTCCCGTTTTCAATAGCCTCAAAAAAAATCACCTACCTTGGTATAATGCTAACCAAGGATGTGAAAGACTCATATTATGAAAACATAAAAATTCTCAAGAAAGAACCAGGGCCACCGCCTTGTTGTTCTGGCTTATGTGGGTCCTGGGGAATTGAACCCAGGGTCTTAGGCACTGGAGGCAAGTGTCTTAACCGCTGAGCCATCTCTCCAGCCTGCGTTCATCATCCTTAATCAGAGAAATGCAAATCAAAACTACAATGAGATTCCACCTTACTCCAGTTAGTATAAAGTCCACCAAAAAACAGGTGCTGGCAAAGATGTGAGTAAAAAGAAACCCTCATTCATTGCCGGTGGGATTGCAAAACTCGTTCAACCACTATGGAAAGCAGTGTGGAGATTCCTGAATAGAATGCATATAGAGCTACCAGTGGGCCAGCTATCCCTCTACTGGACATCTATTCTCAAGATTTCATGCCTCAACCTAGAGACATTCGCTCAATGATGTTTCTAGAAACTCAATTCATAATAGCTAAGAATTGGAATAAACCCTAAGGCTCGTCACTGGACAAATGGATATCAAAGTTGTGGTACACTATGGAATTCTACTCTGATGAAAGGGAAAAAAATGACATAATGAAATTTAAAGAAAGGTGGACGGACTTAGAGCAGATCTTACTTAGCAAACTGACTCAAGAACAGAGAGACAAACACCACGTATTCTCCCTCATATGTGTTTCCTAACCAGGTTAAATTTAAACTCTAAGCAAAACTGACAGGTGAGTTGAGAGACTGTAAAGGGGATGGAAGGAATTGTTGGAGGAGAGGAGTGAGAGTGTGTGGAGATTTATACAATAAGGTAAACCAATAATGAATTGATACCATAAAATCCTTACTTGCATACAGTAAGCTCTTGAGGAAGCTGTGGGCATCGCCTGGTAAGAGAAGCCATGAATAGAATGGAAGGAAGCCTAACCCCAAGAAAAATTGCTCAGGCCTGAAACTGCCTTTCCCATTTATTGGTAATTTCCTATACTGGGGTGTTGACAAAAGAGACAGACACTCAAGGACCCAAACCAAGATAGGCTTTTGTCAAAGCTCTTGATGACTGCCCCAGGCCAAAGGTAAGATCCTATCCTGAAGATACCACAGAGTGTCATCACACAACACTAGGAGACCCTGCTAGATCCAGAATGGTAACCAGCTCCCTGAAGGTAGCATGTATAGTGCTGGATGATGTTATATAAGCAACCAGGAGAAATTGGTCAATGACATTTGGAGAAAGCAGAGACCACTGACATACAATACAGTCTGATGTCATGAGAATGCTGACACACTTCTATATGAAAGATACCAGCAAGTCAAGAAGTGCTCATCTGTGCAATAGTGGTGCTAAACCTAGATGGGCAATCTATGGTTTACTGATTAACTCAGAGATCAACTCAATGGCAAGGAACCCTTTAACTGGACCTGGGATCCATGGCAAAATCTTATGGGGAATAAGAACCAGGGCTGCAAGGGGAAACCCCCAGTTCCAGAGAGCTACAAAGAGGCTACACCCTTTGTAAGCTCCATAAATTAGCAATGTTTGTCTCATTTCACTTATATTGATCTCATGCTCCCATGGAGATTCTGTTTATATTTTTCAGAAGGCAGCAAGAGCCATGGACAACCCATTTCCACCAACAAGACATGGGATGATGGCTGATGTCCTTGCAGGAGATGAGCCACCCTTGGCCTATCACACAGGGCCTAAATGAAACCTATGAAATAATGGCAAGATAAATAAGAGACCTATCATCACAGCAAGTCCTATAACTCATGAAAGGACAATAGAGACAGACACCAATGATACCCAACACAACCCAAAGTCGAAGTCCAGATACTCCTACAATCTCAACAATAAAGCTGGCTTAAAACTCACCCACCATGACTCTTGGAACTGTGATGAAGAGGGGGCAGAAAGATTGTAAGAGCCATGGAGGGAGAGCATATCCAGAGTCATTGCCCCTGCAGTAACAACAGACAAAGAGAAAAAATGGCTACCTCTTCTGCAATTCATGACTCCCTACCCCATGGACTGATCTAGTATGCCCACCAAGGAGGGCCAGTGGGTTGAGGACAGGGAGGTGGGTAATGGATGTACGATCACAAGATTTTCTCAGACCATGTATCTAAATAATGACGTAAATATATTATGTCAATATGATAAATATATTAAAAATGTATTGCCATTACAAGAAGGGTGAATAAAATATAATTCATTGTAACATGAAAAAAATGAAACAATATATTTGTAAAACGTAAACAACTTTTACCAGCAGAGGATTGAATCAACTCCTTGTGACTTGTCCTTCTGCATCAGCTGTGTCTGAGATCCTCCCAACCCCCAGTGGCACCTGCACTGTTGCTGCTGTCTCTGTGGATTTTCACTTCTTGTTCTACAATGAGAAAAAAATGAGCAAGACTTCCAAATTGGCTATCAGAATTTATTCCAGAAATAATGTAAGTTCATACATGTATTTTTAACACAAATGGGAGTTTCATTCCTTAAGAGGAAGCAAAAAATAGTTGAGATTACATATATAAACTAATGATTAATATATATTCAATAACTCCATGCAACTTAATACATTATTTATATAGGAATAAACTACTGTAGTAATCAAAGGAAAAATATGTGTGTATTTTATTATGGTCATATAAATGCATATATTTATATGCACACATAAATACAGAGGCAGTCCACAAGAAAACATTTTCTTTAATAACAAAATACATTAGTGATGCCAGAGCCATCTGAACTTGTGTAGGTACACCCTATGATATTCAGCATTGATAAAGTTACCTGAGATTCATTTCTTAGTAAATATTCATCTCATGAAATGTGATTAGAGTTAAGAGAACAATAGAACAAGATAAAACTGAAATGTTAAGCAATGCTTATTTTTTTCTGAAAACAGTTAAAACTCACTAAAAATAAATTGAGCAGTTTTAGATTGCCAAGCTAAATTCTATTTTTTAATATTGTCATATTTAATTTCATCCCAATGGAAATGTGGTATAATATTTAAAGTCACTTATGCAAATGATACTTAAATACAGCAAATACTTGTTTACTTACTTAGCTTAGCTTATATGATACTTATATACCCAAGCTCTTATATCTTCTAGATCATTATCTTTGCACCATTAGAGCTACTTTTCCCATCATCTAGGACAGGTTTTCAAAACCCATCATCCTCAACTTGATCTACACTACTTAAAATGCAGATACTTTTAAATTTATGTATCATCCTGTCACTGGAGAATTTATATAAGTTCCCAGTTCCACTATACATGTTATAACCATTTTAATCTATAATTTTAAA
>PVHP010012720.1:0-42310 GCA_004024765.1 Zapus hudsonius
TCCTTGGTTCCTGTCTCAATGGCCTATCCTGTGTTGATTGAATGACTGTGGTTATAGGTCCCTTGTTCATCATTCATTGTCTGCTGAGTTCCCTATGGATCCTCCCTGATATGACTGTGGTGGCTCCTCTCTTGTCAGGATCTCATCATTTGGAAGCTGTCTGTGAAGATAACAATGTCAACATGCTACATAGTGAATTCATTCTTTCACCAAAAAGCATCTTTCTCTTCCCTCTTTATTAAAATTCTGTTCATTTTCCAAGACTGTGCAGAAAGTGCCATCTCCTCAATGAAACCCTGAGCTATCATGTTGAATCAGCTGTTCTCTCTCTCTATCTCTCTAAAATTTTGATAGCAACATTCTAGACTTAACAAAATTGCTTGACTGTATTTAACAAAATATATGATAAGCCACATAGCCATGGTTGCTCATTTAGACTTCTGTAATTCAAAAAATATTTCATGAACCTTCCTGCTTCAAATCATTCCAACACTCCCACTGAATTTGAGCTACTATTATTCCATGTTTAAACCCATGTCTATCAGACTATAGAAGCTAAAACATATGCATTTTAATAGTATGGTCCTGCTTTATGCTTGGTCTTTATAAATGTGTATGGAATAGTTATTTGTCAAAGCAATAAGTAATCCTAATAACATTGATTGTGTACTTGGCTGGATTGGCTTTGCATATTTTATTGTGTCATCGGGAATGTGTGGCCTTCATAGCTAGGCCACTAACATAAGAGTCTTCAATCTCCAGAAGGCAGAGACCATCTGAGATCTTGGTGGAAACCAATAGTGAACAGGTTCTTTGCTTCTCATGGCCCATTCTACTACCTAGAGACACCATTTTGGGAGTTGTTGGGGGCTGGTCCTCACTGACATACCTAGGCAGCATTCATTGCCGGAATAAATCTAACACTTTCGGGCTTCGTCATTGCCAGTCAGTGCAGTGCCCAAGGTGCACAAATGAAATTGGTAAAACTCAAAGGCACAATAAGAATACCAAGTTTCTCAAAGGTAAGCTACAGTCTGCAGTTCATGACCTCAAGCCCATGTTTCCTTTTCGCTGGACAAGGTTAGCCACAGATAGGGACTGGGAATGCCTGCTTCCGTGCTGATGGAAAAGGTTCAACACGGACAAACCACCATTCTGTCTTTACGTGAAGTGAGAGGCCTGAATAGCTGGTTTCCTATGGCATTTTCAGGTCTCCAGTGTTCTTCAAGAAGTAGGTTATGCTGCCTCTTCCCCTTCCATTTTAATCTACTATCTGTTTTTTATAAATATTTTATTTATTTATTTGCAAGCAGAGAGAGAGACAAAGAGAATGATACAGAGAGAGAGAGAGCTACTACAAACAAACTCTAGATTTATGTGCCACCTTGTACATCTGGCTTTACAGGGATACTAGAGAATCAAATCCTGGTCACTAGGCTTTGCAGGCAAAGGCCTTAACCACCATCCCCCCACTATCTGTTCTTATCCTAGTACCTTTCTCAAGTGTTTCTGAGGTTGTTCCAGAAATATATTTGAACTAATGACATTCAGCCCTTCACTGGATTTCTTCTATATGAAAATGTTCAGTTCCATATCTAATTTTAGACCTTAGTGTTATATTCTTCTTCTTAAAGAGAGATCTTAAAATTGTTTATCTTATAGGATCCACAAAACTTGTATTTGCCTATGGATGCCGGGAAAAAATAGAAATCAGAGCCAAGACGAAAGTTTAAAGAAAAGATCTGAGAAAGGGAAGAGAAAGAATATATGCCAGGTATTCAGGGCAGATTCTCCAGTGGATCATCTGGTGGAGCTGTAGCCAGTGAGGTTCATGAAAGGCAAAGCCATGAAAATGCGTGCATGGAAAACTCTTGTTATCAGAAGAAAATCTTATATTCAAAGACAACAAACATACTCATTATTCTAAATTCCAACACAATGGAATATTTTATAGAGGACAGACTCATGCTATCATTAAGAGGGATATTTTTAAAAACAGTGGAAACCCCCAAAGTACCCATGTCTTTAATAACTCTCCTCCCTAATCAGACATGGGTGCCCCAACAAGAAGACAGCTTCTTGTTGCTGGCATGAACATCCAATCCAGGCACAGTTTAGGGGAGGAAGGGACTTATATCAAGCTTCCAGATCTGTTGGGAAAGTTCCATCAGTGGTTTTAAGAAACTGCTTCCATACCTCCAAGCAAAACTGGCAGCAAGCAGCACCCCAGAGCCTTTGGGCTGAAAGTCAGATCTGCCCCCAAACATACCTTTGGGCTGGACTCCAGTATCCACTCCCAGTAACCCCTCCTCCAGCCAGACTGCTGGAGATCTGTAGGAGTTAGAAGGTTTAATACAATACCTGAGTCAATGTGGAACATGCATTCAAAATACCACACCCATCTTTCATGTAATGAATTTCTGTCACTCATTTTAGGACTTCCTATATCACTTTTTGGAGTGTTTGAAGGGTGTCTCACCACGTATTTGTATCTTTTTTTAAAGGATGTGGCGGGTTTCCTAAGCACTTTAGTTTACTTATCTTCAGGCAATTAGACAACTAAAAAAAATACAGTATTTGGACATTAAAATAAGAACCATTAGAGGAAAATAGCATTTGGAAATAAGCTAATGGGCATCTCTTGGTGTTTAGGTATTTTCAAGTTTAAAACTATTCAAATGAGCAGTTTAAAAATCTTTTCTTAGCGATTTTCATTGTACAGCAGTGGAATAAAAAGTGACTCATCTGGAAGTACCTCAAAAAAAATGGTAAGCCACAGAATGAGGAAGCGTCTGAATTTTAAACACCCAACATTAGGTAACCACATCTACATGAGGAAAATGGCATCTCAGAATAGCCTTGTTTGGCAAGGTGTGTATGACTCTCCTGCACTTCTGTCCCTAGAGGAAAGGAAACATTTCAGCATCATTCTAAAGTATTCAACTGCAGCAAGTAATGCAATAGTCTTGCAAGTTTTTATGCCATTGCGTCTGGCCAAACACCCTGAGACCTCCACCTCACATTATGTGTGGCCATCTAACTCCACAGAAGTTCGGAAATTACCTGAGAAGTCTCCTTCTTCTATCTTAACTTCCGTTATGTTTGACAGATTACAACAGGCGAGCAGTACCTTACATTGAGCAGGATTTTCAATCATGGGAAAATTTGGAGCCTCTGCAATTGATACTAAAATTATGATGCTGTCATCGTACCTCACTCAGCAGGGAATTTACAAAAAGAAAAAAAAAATAGATTCAGTACCAAGTCAATGTCACACTGAAGCAAAGATCGTCTACAGAAGTGTCAGGTCAGGAATCCAGCTGTCCACTGCAAAAAAAAAAAAAAAAAAAAAAAAAAAAAAAAAAAAACATATAAATAAATGCATTCAGCTTGCATGTCAGTTCATAGGAGAGAGTAGAAATATGGAAATTTAGTTTTCCAGTTTTGGTTGAACAGAGATCAGTAATTAAACTGAAGTATAAACTTCAAGCATTTAAAATCAAGAGATGTTTTGTGGATCTAATAACTGAAAATAAGATTTCATTCCTTCCTTCTTTCCTTTCTTCCTCATTTGAGAGTTTTAAAAAACATCATAGTAACTCTCCTCCCTGATCAGACACAGGGCAATAACTCTAGCTTTTAAAGAATCCATAGCCAGAAATCTCTGGCAAGGTTCAGTGATCGGTTAAATTAAGCAGAGTGCAGTTGTTCTGAGATAAATACTAAAATAGAAGCTTAATGATTCTCACAGTTACCACCTGTGAGTATACTTTAGCAATGTGGAGAACAAGTTTGAACAACTCATTAACACCTTTCATTTATTGGCTGTATACCCTGTGTCAAGCATGCTTATAGATTATCTCGTTCAATCCTCACAGTAGGTATGACTGGCCCCTTTGCAGATGAGGAAGCAAGCTTAAAGAAGTTTGGGTGCTTCTCTAAAATTACCCAACTAGTCAGTAATTGCAAAGTAGCCCCTCTCACTGAAATCAATATAACGTCTGTCTCATGCTGTCACCCACAGACCCACATCACCACTCAAATTCAGCAGCAAAGATGTAAATCCCTGACATTTTATTATCAATATCTACTAGAAGGTTGCTTTATGGGTGAGCTAGGATGGTAGAAATTAATGCAGAACATGCTACTAGGAAAGCAATGGTCTGAATTCTTTCCATGCATCACTTTATATAATCTTAACAACAAAACAGTGAGCATCTTTGAGGGCTTAAGCAACTTGTCCAAAGATTACACAGTTGGTGAGGATTTAGGACTTGAAAGCATATTTCAAATTCAGACAGCCTGGCTTTTGAGTGCCTGCTTTTGGCCAGAGTTCTATATTGTTTGGCTAGAAGTCCTAATGTAGTCACAGACCAAGTTCATTTCCATGTCTATACCAAGTCAGGCCACATTCTGAAATGGCTTTAACACAACTTGTGAATCAAAGTGCAAGTGAAAAAAATCAATGAAATCCATGATCCATAGGAACAAACTAATGGGCTCTTGAATTATTCTACTCAATTAAATTTCCATTACAGAGTTTAATTCACATATCTGACAAGTAAAAGAAGAATAAAATTATGGTTATCTGAAATTAATCAAACAAAGTGCCAGATGATTTTCAACTGTTAACACATACATCTCATAACACTTTCAAAAGATCTACCACATATGCACCTATATTTGCACAGGTATTGGTGTATATTTGGTATTCTGTGTCCATAACATAAAGCTAGTTAAATATCTGTTTTGAACCACATCCAACTACCCTTATAGGCAAAGCATTACACATTTAGGATCCCTCCCAATTTGAGAGCTTTCTGCTTTTCTTTCCTAAAATACATATTTCAGGAGACTGCTCCTGCTGAATTGGAGTTCTGCCTCCTTTCCTTCACTTAACCTCTATAATAAAAGCTTTCTAAACCTGAACAACAAAAGCAAACCAGGCAAATCTAAGATATTAGATATCACAAGGCTTTCTTGCCCTAGTTATTGAAGGTTAACATTGATTTCTCCAATCTAATGATCCAGGGACTTCAAAATTGAAAGCAAAATGTCTTCAATAATATATACAAATGTATGTATCATATATTATATATGTGTTATATATATTGTACAACTGTCCTACCTCTGAGTAATCAAATGTTAAGCTTCTGATATTTTCATATTGACTTAAAGATGCCATATGCTAATCAATAGCTAACCACTTTTCTTTGTTGTTTCCCTTCCCTCCAGGTATTCCCAGTATCTCCAGTATTGGTAGTAAGTAAAAATCTAGACTAGCTTTGCTTTGTTGCTCTGCTCCTCAGATCTATTTTCCCAATGTCCATTTCTGATGTCAAAGAACATCTTCCATTGGAATTTTATTTTCATGCTGGTTTTAGGCACAGATATGGCAGGAAGACAGATACAGTGGTGGATAAGTACATGGTACGGCCGCCCTGAATAATTTTGGTTCCCAAAGCCCACCTTCACAGTACAGCAATCATTTAGAAAACCACAGCTCACCTAAGACCTATAAAGAGTCCTACTTAACTATACTTATAACCAACAACAAGCAGGTCTCTCTAGGACTGGGAATGGATTTCTGGCATAACAGAAAGAAACAGATAATAAGTGTCAATGAATGTCTTGGGTGTATTGAAACCCAAGGGAAAAAATAGTAAGGCCAGTGGGAAGATATTTTTAATGTAGATTTTGTCTTGTAAGAGGACGGTCTATGGTTTTTTTATATTTCTGGAAGAATGAAAAGGAAGAAATCTAGGATGTACATCACCTATTTCTCCTTCCTAAAACACACAGGCCCATGCTTTCTTACGTACTTAGATTTAAGTCCCATAGAACAAGGGTACATATAAAATAGCATTCAAATGACCCAAAATTCCTGCAATAGATTTCTTAGTGGAAAGCCAAGAAATTGGAGAGAAATCCCTCTTCAACCCCCTTGGTGATATTTGTTCCCAAATAGCTATGTAGGAGCCTTGGTCTACAACTGTTCTTCCCATGCAAAACAATGGCAGACTACCCTCAAGCAGGAAATGCTCCTGACACACATACCTGCTAGCGTTCAGAGATCCTTTTACACATGTTTATAAACTGTACTCTTACTTCTGTTGGCTAAGACCTTGGAGCAAGTATTGAATAACTGATTATAACTATAAAGTATCAAGGAGCCTCGATGAGGCAATATAAGTGAAGAGAGGAATGGTCCCTAAGGTGTCACCTCTCAAAGGCTTGCCTCATAAGCCCTGTGCCAAGTTGGGTGCCTGAAGTGTAAATAACAGTGGCTGAAACATTGTCAAACCCAACATCTTTCTCAACAACATACTCTAAACAATGGGCTAATAATTTGAATAACATAACTTACTGTTGCTTGTAAATGCATAGTCAGGTCTTACAATTTATGAATCATCCCAGTTTACTTAAGCTTATAAATAAGCCTGGATACAGATTTCTTAAGCACTGGACATGTTAAATTCCATGAAACTCGGCTGCTTGGTGAATAAAGTAGCGTTCACATCCACTCAGACCCTCTCCTGCTCCCGTAGTGCCTCTTAGTGATCTTTCTAAAATGCTATCATTCTGCAACCTTGCAAATAAAACCTTTTGGCTCTAATGGCCTATTTTTTCTGCTTAAGCATCTCCCCGGGGCACTCGGCTAACTGTATATTCCCTATGAAGTGCCCCTTTCAGTGACAATGACATCAGCACATGTGTTTTAGAGCCAAAGTGAAGCAAATCAAACCAAACTGAGATGGACTTTGATACCATGAGCCTGATTAGCCTGTCCAGGATTTCAGAAATGGATGGATGGGAAAGTAATTCTTTGATGCCAGTGTGTGTTTGTGTTCTGAGAGCCAGCTGTGTGTTGCATGGACCCCTCTGACTGTACCTGCTCACTCGACATCTCATCTGGTCGCCTCCACCTCATCCCCATCTCTGAGCATCAGCAGATGTTGACCTTTGACAGATGGAATCCAGAAATTACAATTTTGTTTTGATTTATTATATTTTAAAATCAGCGGTGACCTGAAAGGATGCTTTGTTTGTACCTCTGGAAAACATGCAAATCTTTATTATCAAAACCCTAGGAGCATTTCACTACTAATGCCTGTGACAATAACCCTGCGACGGAACGTGATAGCTGGGAGCCTGCATCAGGATGCCTCTAGCCCTTCTGCTTGGAGTGCAATGAATGTTTTCTCAGCTTTCCAGCAAGAGGATGTAAGAGTTTCCGAGGGTCACTCAACATCACACACAACTAGCTTGCCTGTTGCCTGGCTTTGAAGGGAAAAAAGATTTAAGATAAAGCCATCACACATGATTGTATCTTCTCAGCAGCGTTAATGGCTTTTACAAGCCCCTTCTTTGTGGGCTTATTCGGTGCTTTTTGTGTGCACTGATGGCTTCCTCTCCAAAGGACAAGAATTCCCATGCAATTGACTCTCTGCCTATCCCAGAGGGCACACAGGGCACTGGAGGGCTTCGAGGTGCACTGCAGAGAAGAGGAAACTGTTGGGATTTTTAGCAAAATCCAAGGGCTTTTCAGGGCTTTTCACTTTACCCCAAAGAAGGAATCAATGAATATGATTCCACCAGCTATCTAGGAAGATACCATTATAACAAATGGAACCCTCCAGAGACCCCCAGTCATCAAAGTGTGTCTCAAGGAAAATAAATGATGTATATTATTGACATAAGTTATTGATGTATGTAACCATACATATACTGTATATACAATGAGTAGAGGTTTTAGCACTAATAGATTTCAGTATAGATCTCAAATTCCCAATGTCTGTTTTATGGTTCCGATGTGTAGACAGATGGGTCATCCTTTCCGATCATCTGCTAAATATATTTCTAAAATGAATTTCCCATTAAGGTCATTTGTACCTGATGCTGTCTATCTGTTAGGAACTGAGTTCCACAAACTTCCCAAGGATACTTGATCTAAGATTCAGTCATCTTGAGGGACTTTGATTATATAAAAAAAATACTGTTGGTGTCAGCAATTAATAAATCCAAAAATAGAGTTGTAGCTATGTGAGCCTTAGGATTGTTGTTTTTGCTCTACTTTGTTTGAAACTGATGTTTCACTCAGGCTTCACTTCTCTCCTACAGTGTACTTGTAATTCATAGTGTTACTCAAGTGAACATTTGTTGATGCGGATGGTCCACATTAATGGTTGCTTATTGTGGGTGGTATTGTTGAAAGTGATAAACTCATCATTACCTCCTCACATACATTATCTGATTCTTAGTTCTGCAAAGCAAATGATTTCACTAATTATGTTAAACAATATATTACAAAGAGCATAATTAGGACATCAAGAATTGGCCTAATGTGCAATAGCTTTGTGTGGGTGATTATCACTTCTTACAAAGGCAGATGATAGATGAGTCAGGAATTATAGGTAGATAATCCAGGAAATAAGATACGACATCATGAAATTCGATCAAAAAAAACTTGAAATTTAAAAATAAATTTGAAATGTCACCAAAGGCAAAGGGAGATATAGTTTGTGACCCTGAGAATAGATTACATCCTTCAATAACTTTCAAACAACTAATGTGTCCGCATAAAAAGTAAAGGCTATTGATTGATGCAGTTGTTTGGCTAACCCTTCTCCCCCCCCCCCCCCCGTTATTCAATTTGAAACAACAATTCACTTAAGGGAAAATTCTCATTTTCCTGTTTTCTCTTATAATGAGCATTGCCTCCATCACAGAGTTAAGAATTCATCTCTAATTTGATTTAGTTGGCAGGACTATTAAATAAGGGAAGTGCTACCTGCAGGGATCCATCAGCCTGTTGAGAAAGCCCAGAGATGTTTGCATACTTGAAAACATTGGATGCCAGTTGGAGACCTTGTAAAGTTGTTTTTCATACAGCATCCAAATATTTTTATGTGGCACCAATTTATTGTAGAAACCTGGATGCTGAAGAGGAAATAACAAGGTTAATCATTTTCCTACCCAAGGGTTACTAATAACCATATTCATAGTATCCAGAGAGCTGTAGTGTGTTTGCTTTTCCCCACTTCGATTTAATACTTCTAAATCCCCCAAATAAAAGTTTCATTGAATTGCCCTTTAACTAATGAGCTTTTCTATAATGAGGGAAAAGTCATCAGGCTAGTGTAGCGATATGGCAAATTGCATGGTGTGGTACATTAATTTTGAACTGTTTGCTGATGTTCTAGAAGGAAAGCTTAGGTCCCAGGCAAGCTGCCTTTGGGATTGTTACATCATGTGCCCAGTGTCCTCATCACAGATCCATCTCATGTTTGTGTAACTAGAATTTCACGTTCATGAAACCTTTGTGTTTTTTCCTAAAACTGAATGAACATTAGGACATAGCTGCCTCTTGAATCTTGAAGAATAAATCAAACATTCCAAGGAGGGAGGGGGAAGAATCTCCTAAACAACAAAAAATTAAAAATTAAAAAGAAGTTTACCAATCTTTTTTTTTTAAATTACAATTGCCCATCTTAAGCAAACACACTCTTTCAAATTGACTCTTTCTTTACATAGACAAGTTTAGAATATAAGCCACTTTTTAGGTGTGAGCTAAAAATCTCTACTTTTCCAAATTATCTTTGTGGAGGGAGAAATTTAAGATTTACTATGATTTCTGAAAGATATAATTAAAATTCAAAAACATGTTAACTGAATCCCTGCCTATAATATCTTGCAGGGTCAATTGGAGTCTTCTTGGAGTTAACAAAGAGCTGACCAACTAAAAATTCCACTTCTTAAGAAAACTTAGGTATACCTCTGTGCTTGTAATTGTAAGGAGATGCCCCTCATGTGTTGAAAGAATTCTATTTCTTAAATAGTGAGTTTGAAGCTCAGAGTAGCCAAATAGCTTGTCTGATGAAGCAAGGCCTGCAATGTCTCTCTGAATTCAAATGCTACACATACCCTTCTACCAACCAGAAAAGATTATTAGATAAAGAAAACTGGATTAATTGACTCCTACCCAGACTCCATAATGCACTACACTGGTCCTTCAATGATCTATTGATTCTCAAATTGACGTATTTCTGTGCAAAGAATCACACGCTTCTGAGAAAAATAGTTCATTTTGTGGGATCTTACAGTGTTGACTGCCGAATTTATAAAAATGTCTGCTGAGGATATGAGGCTATGGATCTTTTCCCCATCAAAACATGTCCTTCTTCTACGCACACGCAAGCCAGCATACTGAGGAAAGGGGACGTGTATGACTTAGATATTAGTACAAAATATGAAAGAGTTCAGGAAATTTGATACGCAAATTATGACACGTTTATGCATATTCTGGGGGAGCAATCCCATCTTTCCCTAAATTGAAAGAGTTGCTTGTAAAGAATAAAATTCTCTGGGCCATCTCAAGGACAGACCTGTGACCATCACCCTGCAGTCGTCTTCCCCACCAGCTAAGAGGTGTGGCATTGCAAAAAGTACCCGTGAAAGTGGTCAGATCACCTCCAAGGCTCTGGAAATTTCTCCAGCAGAGCATCCGAGTTTTTTTGAGGATTTCTTTATAGGGACATCAATAATCCTATCTCGAAAATTCCCAGAAGACTACAGCTACAATTATATAAACTCAGGGGACCCTGTGGGGTGATTTCCATCTAATTTTCTCCCCACATTTCTTTGGAAGAAGAATATTTACTGAAAGTTCCCTAACATCCCTCACTAGTGGCTTTTTACATCACGATGATCTTTTAAAATTAAAATATTATGCCCACATCAGTGTTTTGGGGAATTTAAAGAGCTACTCACTCAACTTCATTTTACAAAGAAAGCCGATACGGCTTCAATGAATTGTCTAAAGCATCCAGATAGTAGTAACAATAGAATTCCTAGTTTCAGGTTTGGTAACTACTCTTCTGTATTTTTCCACCATGACACAAAATTTACTTTCTCATTTGTTTAATTACTGTAGAGTGAGGACGTGGAGTAAACTTTCTGTTTGATGAGTATGGTCACATTGTACTCTAGCCTTAAAGGCTGTCAACAAACTGAATTGAAACCTGCCTATTCTGTAAGTTTAGTGAATGCCAGGAGACAATATTCCAAAACAATCCTAGTCATATACATTTCTTAATATAATAAAATGTCGTTAGCTTTCTTCTTCAAGCTTGCTTTTCGGCTTGATTCACTGTGGCATAGGAGCTAGATGATCAGCTTTAACAATTCTAGCACAGTTCTCTTCAACTTAGGGCAGAAACTTTCGTTCCTTGGGCAACAGAGGAGGGGAGGAAAGAGAAAAAAAAATTCTTCCAGAGCCTCATTTTTATAATGGGAATCTCAATTTTTCTGATTGATGAAAATAGATTTCAAATGCTATGACTGAATTGTTATATAGCAATTTTCTGAGGAGATTTTTAGCAGATGAAAATAATATAGAAAAAGTACTCATTTGAATCATAGTCTAAACTAGTGTGTTTCTCAACTGAAAACAGTTGGAAATTAGCATTTTCTATTGTTGAGGTTCCAACATTAATATTTCTCACAGTATTAAAGGCAATTTCTATTTCTTTCTGAGCACTAGTCTTAATTAATTTAATCATTAATATAGTCTCAAGCAGGGGATGATTCCCTTAGGTAAGCTGCATTGTTTCTGAGCTTTCCTCTGTATATGCATCACTTGCTTTGGGAACAATTAAGATTGTGAAAAATCAGGGGAGAACATTATTTTCCCTACTTCAAGTCCGTAAGAACTATTTATATTACAGTAATCTAATTTTTTATTATAACTAACCACAAATGGAATAAGACATAGCATTGATTGAATTACAAATTTAATCCAAAATTACAACGTTGAGCAAATGTAGCAACATTGTGTCATTCAGCTTTCATAGCAAGTAATATCATTATTATAGCAATGAGAAACTTGGGTTCCAAGAAGTTAAGGAATTTGCCATTGGAATTCAGGAATTCTATATTATGGTTCCGGCCTGAGCACTGCTTACATTTACCATATCTTAAATACATGTCCCCTAAATGAATATTTTCTAGGCTTTGTATAGGGTATATTTTGAAATTTTAAAAGAACAATAGGACAATAGCAACTATGGGCCTTAGACTAATTTTGCTTTTCATTAAAGAGGGCATCGTGGAGGAGATTCTTTGTTCTTCCTGTCTACACGTAGGAAATCTCTGAAGTCCAACTAAAGCAATCATCAAGCCAATCTCAGCCCATGTTCCCAGATGGGACCAGCGTCCTGAAGACGGGAGAGTCCCACAATGCCTTGCCTGAATGCCCCCTCCCTACAGTGCCTTCTCAGCTCCAGTGAGATTTCACTGTGATGATCGAAGGAGCCACAATTAAAGCGTACAGCACAGTTTCTGCTCACCCAGGGAACTCTATTCCTCAGTGTGCCCACTGGGCAGACACATCATCCCAATGGGCTTCTTGCTTGCATGGATTTAGTGTGAGGCCACCAAGCCCTGAGGGAAACACTGCAGTGATAGAATTTGTCAGCTGAAAGAAATCTTGGAGGTCTCTTCTTCAGCATCTTTATCTCACTGATAAGGAGACTGCAGTTCAGAGAAATTTACAGCTTCTTAATGGTAGAACTGAGACTGGACTCCTCATCTCGGGCCTCTCACTGCCATTTGCCTTGTAACAAAGTACCACTGTGAGACCCAAAAATTTTCCCTAGCTGATTTGTGAAGAAAATGAAATGAATAAATTTTGAACAGTTCACCCAAAGGAGCAATATAAATATCTTTGACATATTATGTTTTTTCGTATTTTTAGTTACTTAACTACTTGAAGCAAGTAGCCCAATGGCTAAGAATTCTCAGAGGCTTCATGTTATGCAAAGACTATCATTGAATTTGAATATGATATTATAGACCATGATTCAATTATGTTACTAATATAACCTCCAACGTGCCTAACTTGCTTCTGGGAATTAAATATTTGTTATTATTTACTATTTACTTCATGCTAGGATCTTAAAAGGAACAAAAGAACCAGAGAGTAATAAGCTAATTTTAAGGGATTTTCTTACCTAATTTTGAAATTATAAAACAGAATAATTTTCAATTTAAGATAGGATATTAAGTTAACATCCCATGACCAAATTTTAACACATACATGAAGAGACAGTAACCTGCTATAAGATTTTTGAAGCTACACATATTAATATTCATGTCTTGGGACCTTTTTACTCCTAAGGAAAACATATATAATAATGGCCCACTGGATATAATTATAGAACAGATCAGTATTTCTATATGCTAGCGACTGCTGCTTTTGTATGTTAGTTGTTCAGGAAAACAAAGCACCCTATCTAATGAAAATTACTAGAAAAAATGTCTAATGATATTCTCGACAAAAATAACCCCTGCCCAAGAAACTACCTTATTACACGGGACAAAAGAAAATGATATTCTAGCCAGGGAACTGAAGTGTCCACCTTGAGAATTTCATATAGCTCAAGTAGTAGTAACATTTCAAATGTAGAACAACGTACATTAATTTGTTTTTAATCCACAAAATAACATCACTCAATAGACCCCCTTCAAACTGGGAGACGATTTTTGCCAGCTACAACTCAGACAGAGGCCTAATTTCCAGAACCTACAGAGAACTCAAAAAAAATTAATAACATAAAATAACATCACTAAACTACAACCTCACTGAGAAAGGAGCTAAAGTATAGGATTTAGTGGCATAGGAAATAACGTTTAATTTATAGAGTTAATTTATAGAATTCCTTTGGTAATTATTTTAAAACTACTTAAATTTCATTCTTTTTTTTTTTTTTTAGGTAGGTGCTCACTATGAACCCAGCCTAGCTGTGAACTCATAGTAATCCAACTGCCTGAGTTTCCCAAGCATGGGGTTTCAGGCATGCACCACCATGCCTCAAAATTGCATAAACTGCTTCACAAAGCTTATTGACAGATGATAAATTAGGCTTATCATTATGTTTCTTCCATCAAGACAAAGTCACTAAACACTTAACACGTGCAAACACCACCCTCGTTCTTAACCTGTAATTTGCCCATGTTACAGAAAAACAATTGAACTATTTCTGTAGACCAAGATTGTCTTAATTTGTTGTTAATAATATAAATAAATAAAACCATCCCAATGATTTGAAAGAGTCTAAATAATAATTCTTTCAAGAAGCAAATGTACAGTTTTCCAAAGCTGATTATGAATTGATCAATTAGGCTTGTTGTATTCATTCAGTATCTGCCCATTGTCAAAATGGTGACGTGAAGAGCCACACCCCAGGCATAACCTGGATATTTTGCCTACGTGTGGCCAAATGGTCATTTATTTAATAACACCCAGACACAAATACAGAAGAACCTCACTTTCTTAATCTGGTCATAACTTTTGATCATTATGGCAGGGTCCATACCACTAAGGCTTGCTTTCCCTTGGCATGTGAATGCCTGAGAAGAAAACAACCCAGAACAGCAGCTCTGGGACACCTGCCAGATTAGCTCTTCTAACTGATATTCTAAAGCAAGAGTCACGTGAAAGCTGCATATGTTATTCACTATAATCTGGGGATGGAGGAAGCAATCTGGTAGAATCGGGTTATAATAGTCCAGCACTTTCAATCAATTTCTCAATTATCAGATACTTGCTGAAGCTCTTTCAAAGGCATTGCCATTCATTATAGACAACCAATCTAATTAGGGGGACAAAGATAGATCTGTGGAAAAAAATTGAAATTTTTATCTACTCATGCCTATGCACACTACCAGTGAGAACCAGGGGCACTTGGAGTTGAGCTTTGACCGTGAGAAGCCATTGCTGTCCTGGAGGGTTGGGTGGTCCTGATGGATGACATGAAGATGTGCTTTTGAGCTGAACTTCATGAATGATTGGATTTGTATTCATGAAGTAGCCATTTTTTGAGTCGTGGTCTGTGCACATGCCTTAGCAAAAGTAGTCTCCCACTTCTAATCTTGAACAAGGTGATCTCTTATCTTACATATTTTTTCTTTTGTTTTAACTGATCATATTAAAACAGAAATAATAATTCTTAAATAATGTTTAAAATGGTTTCTGGGTTATAGCCAGTAACTCTAGAAATTTATTTTGAAGGAAAGACATCATGAAAACTGCATACACACACTTACAAACTTTAGATGTGAATGAAAGAACCTCTGCCAGCACCTCCAATAATCCCTCTTTTCTTCTCTGAGAAATTGCATATATAAAAATAAGAAATAGATCCACTTCTTTTCAGAGATAATGGCTCACACTTAAAACAGAGAATCTCCCATGAAAGACTAATGCAGCCAGCTCCTATCTGTAAATATAAATTGAGTAGAGTGGAATCTTCAGGTGAGAAATTATTTCCTTTACCTTATCTTCTAGCTTCAGGCACCAGCTTTATATATTGGTTTGGGTTGCTGAAGCTATTTGGTTTTTTGTGTAAGAACACTCTACCTTATTTCAAAAGTAAATGCATAGCTTTGTTAGGGAAGGGGCTATGTATATAATGTCCATTCAATGTCTTGGGAATCATCAATTGCTTGCTCTTGTTTGCTGTGGAAGTCATGGTTTGTTTAAGTGCATAATAACCAAGTTGACATTCAGAGATATGGTTTGTGTCTTTGTCCATATGTTTTTTGTTTGTTTAGACCAAATGACATAATAGCTGAAAATAACATTCCCTGATTTTTCCTGATGCATGCAGATCCTCCAAAGTTTAATAGGATATGGCCGAATATTTCTTCCCTTGAGGTTTCTAACCCAAAACAAGGTAGGAGCATCTAAATTCCTACTGATATAAAAATCCCATGTTTGGGGGAAAACCCTATATACTATTTAACCACTAAATAGAGCATTATCATGAATGCCTTGTCTTTGAAATAATCATAATTCAGATGTTTTTTCCAATATGAAGATCATCCCAGAAAAAATAGAGTAAGCAAAAAAAAAAAAAGAAAGAAAGAAAAAGAAAAATGAGATGGTACAGAAGTTATAGGCCTTTGACAAATTTATACTGAATGTCAGTCCCAAGGGAAGCCTAGGGCTGTCGTCACCGCTTGATATACAAGTCTTCAAACGCTTATGAGTCCTGCAGGCTCCTTCCTTCCCATTCACTTTTCTTCCTTAAGGAAAGCTTCAGGGACCTTAGTTGCATTGAGGGTCTGGGTAAGTAGATAAAGGCAGAATTAAGACAACTCATCTGTGCTCTCTTTCTCTCTCTCTCTCTCTCTCTCTCTCTCTCTCTCTCTCTCACTCACTCACGCATGCATGCACACCTGTGCATATCACAATATTTTTTTTGCTGGAACTTTCTCCTTATGCTTTTTGTCAATAAACATTTATATCTACCAGCATTAAGAGCAGCAGCCTGCCTTCTGTCTGTCCTCAGAGCAGTAATAGTCTGAGTTCCAATGGAAGGAAGGAAAAAAAGGCAGACAGGAAAGAAAGGGAGGGAGGGAAGAGGAAAGGAAAGAAAGGATGGGAAGGAAAGGGAAGAGAAGGAGAAGGGAAGGAAAGAGTGAAGAAACCGACAATAAGCTGCTTATACAGGAAGAAACAGAATTTTTGAAACTGGATAATCAATGTCATAGGTTTCAGGGTAATTCTAAAGTCACATTACCATCTAACTTATATGCATGTTTATTTTTACATAAACAGGAGTTTATCTTCATGTAAAACAGTATTCTTTTGTCTTGTTTATTCTCCATAAATGAAAAAATTAGTAAAAAACCCATCTTTGACTTTTACTGTCCTTAGTTATCACCAGGATGCTCCTTTTAAAGTCTAATGAATACAGATGGAGGAGGAAATGAAGAAAAGGAGGAACCAGGAAATAGCTGCTAAGCAAAACAAAACACATTAGCTCTTTGTTGCGGAGTCAAATTGGAAGGGCTGACTTTTTAGTCCTGTGTCGGAGTGATGAAATCGAGACTGTCCCAGATACATACATTACTAGCAAATAGAATTATCTTAATCATCTGCTCCAAATGAATTTCTTCAACTTTCTGCATGCGAATATGGAAGAAAAAAATACAGATCAAGCTCTCCCCTATTAGTAGGATTCTGTGAGGATTCAGGGGAGGTTCAGGGGCTTGATTCCTGGGCAAGTTCAATGAGAACTCTTTGGTGAAATGACACTCAGTATTTCCCATTGAGTTTCATTGCTCAACAAATTATACAAGACAGTACCTAAGACTTAACACATCTCCACTGTGAGTTTTAAGCTGAACAAGATTATGCGCTGTTCCAAACCTGAAATAAACCCATTTAATTATTTTGCTATGTTTCCTGCCAGTGGCACAGGACAAAAAGCTTTCAGAAATATCACGAGGGAATGCCGATTGCACTTTCTTAGAATGTGGATAATGAGCTCAAATAAATCTCTTTAAAAAGCAGCACGGTTGAATAAAGTGCTTGAACTTGAAATTGTAGTGAAAGGTGTACTTTTGAGCAGAGACTCAGTTTGTGGAGATTTAATTTATCTTGTCAACATTTGCAAAGAACTTTAGATTCTATTATTTTGTTGCTTCCTATTTTCACAAGCAACTCTTCTTGAGTAATTGGAGGAAAATGACAGGCAAACATACAGAGAGAGAAAAAAATTTCTGTCATTAATAAACTAATATCATCAGTAAGGTAATAGACACAGAAAAGCACCATTTTTCAAGGGGCACATGTCCAAGGTGACTCTGTGATCAAATGCTGTTGAGTGGTTAACCATTGTGACTATGGGCTGTAATGTCTTCTCAGATCAAGAGAAAATGGTCTAGCTACCTCACGTGCAGATAGTTTTTGGTGACAGTGATATCGTCATTAAGACAGTGGTAAGGCTAATTACCTCAACAATATACAACTGGTGCTTTAAATGAAGAACATTCAGGGATCCTAATAACCAGGTTACTAAGAGGGAAAACTTTGCTTAAGTAGATTCTTGATTTATATGGTATTTCTTTTTCTCTGAAAATGAAAGTTCTAAGCTTGATTAATGACAATGTTGAACCCTTTTGTAGTAAAATAGAAGGTTCCTTTATTGGACACTTAACTCCCAGGAACAGATACAAACTCTCTTCATTTAGGGCTTCCTGTGGAGTGGGTTGGTAATAAGGTATTAATTACAGTTGGAACGTTTCATTGTTGTTTCTAATTTGCTGTTCATTCTTTTAAACCTATGCAGTTGCACCCAAATTAGCTTTGTCAACAGTTTCTTCTGTTCAAGTTGCAAACCACAAGCGAGGTAGGAATTCTTGGATTCATACAGTGATCCCATATTGTTATGTCTTGTGAAACATTGCACTGTATGAATCTGGAATATCTGTGAAGTGTACCCATCAGCTTATTGGTGAGGCATGTTGACACACCAACCGATGCATCAATCAGTAGCGAGAATGTCATCTGTAAGAAAAAAAAATGCTTCACTCAGAAATTTGACTGCAATTAGAGATGCTGCGATGTTTATTTTCTGAATGATTAATGTGTGAATAAAGACCATGGCAGTTTAGGGTCCTGGGCAGACCATGAATGAGAGGGCACCAACATTGGTGCTCATTCACCTGGAGCTGGAAACCATTGCAGCGAGGCTCAGAGATGCTCTCCATGAAGCCCAGGAGGTTCCATGTCTAGTGCCCATGTCACTTTGTTTTCCTTTCCAAGGAAACATCTTGGAGTGTATGGTTCCAAATATTGTTTTGAATGAATTTGAAAAATACCAATGAAGGTCTGCTCTGTGTTGAAGTGCCGGTTATGACCTTAAAATAATAGTTGCATTACTTTCTTTAAATGAAAGTGAGCAGTATCTCATCCATGACTCATGAGTGGCCCATTGCAGCTAGCACCTGTCAGTCACGGAATCAAGTTTTTCTCAGGAAACAGAAAGAAGCTATTTTTATTTCACCAATTTCCTTTAAGTGTCCTGTGTAATGGGTGTGTCTCGTTCTCCATGCTTCACTGTTGGGTATGTCTTTTTGTTTTGCTCTTTCTTTCTTTCTTTTTTTTTTGGGGGGGGTTTGGGGGATTTTTTTTTTTTTTCGTTTTCATGAAAAACTTCACAAAATCTGAACTTAGTTTGATCCACAAGGTGAAAATTACCATAACAGCTTTCTTCTAGCTTATAGAGTTTAGTCTTTTCCTGAGTTTTTCCAATGTTGAGTCTGCGTCTATGGCATGTAGAGGAGAGGAGGAAGCTGGTGAAAAGATAGGAAAAGGGAAGCTAGTGGTTACAGTTCCTCTCTCGTTGCTGGGACAAAACACCCAACCAGAAGTACCTTATGAAAGGAAATGGTTTCTTTCAGGCTTACAGTCTCAAGGGGAGCTTCATAAGGTTAGGGAAAGCATGGCAGAGTAGAGGCAGGGTATTGCATCTTGTCACATTAGCTGAGAGGGAACAGAAAGAGTGAGCTAGCTCTGAACACCCAATGGGCTGAACTAGTAAACTTCAGGGTCTGCTTCCAGTGATACCAGCAAAGCTCCATCTCGCAAATCTCTACAAGCTAGGGGTTGGGTATGAGGCTTAATCATAAACTCTCTCTATTAAACCATGTTATCATGACTGAATATGTGCTTGAATTAAAGAATATTGGAGGCACTTTTTTTGAGGGCAATCCAACAGGGATGGATATTTGGGGAACTAAGGGAGAGAAACAGGTTCGGAGAGTAAGAAGCAAACGTGGGCTTGTGGAGTGTGAACCTCCCCCATGGCGGGAAATTCCATGAAGGTTAAGGAGAAAGGAGGTAATGGGAGTTTATGAAGCCCTCCACATTTGTCCAGAATATACAAGTGGCCTCTTGACCTAGAGTTAGATGCAGTATCTCTGAATCTCTCGTTTCATGAAGCCAGAACACTAATGAGATCCAAACACAGCCCAGAGGCAGGAAGAAGCCACTTAATGAAGTGGATTTATCATGAAAATGAATGTGTGTGGAAGATATTCAGTAGCTGCATAGGAATGGGAGCCAGTGTGGGATGGGTTAGGACCGAGAGGATGCTCACAGGATGCTCGTGTACCCTCCCCGCTGCCCCTGGGAGTGGTTACTGAGCAAGTGTTTTATCCCCTTAAATTCACTGAGAAAATACCGCCTGCACTTTGGATTCCTTTACCTTCTATCTGCAGTGTCTTTCCTAAACCCTTTCCTTTTGAATGGCTAAAATGAATTTTCATCAGCTATGGATTTTAATAAGCTTTCTTCATTTGGAAAAAAAATCTCTGACATATCCAAGTGTCATTTCTGTCGTATGCACATTGGCAATGCAATAATGTAAGTACAAGCACCAGGAGAGCAGCGAGAAGGAAGCCCCAGAAGGGAAACCCAATCCCTCTTCCCATAATTTTATTTTCCTTTATTCGTCTCCAATATCCATCTTTTATCTTCCTGTAACTCCTGCTTTCCCAGGTCAATCAGAAGGCACTTTGAAAACCTCTGACTTGTGTGGGCCTTGGTTGATCAGAAAAGGCACGCATGAATTCCTCCCCTTCTCAAACATCTCTATCCTTTATTGCTCTTAGACATTACTAATGACCTTGGTATCAGACAACTACATATAATCTTCCTGCTAGATCACTGGTTTAGTTTATGGTTGTCAGTGTGTTGGGAGTTGGATTTTAACCTCGAAAGGGGACATTTGGCAATATCTGGAGGCATGTTTGGTTGTTACACACTCAGGATAACTTCTGTTTCTAAGGCTCGTAATGCCTCAGAATTTCCTATGATACATAGGGTGATTCAAACCAACAAAGCATTTGGCCTTAAATGTCAGTCATACTTATGAGCCTGTTTACCCTGTCTCCTGACACAGGGTACCTGGCACAAGGTACTGCCAGTGTTTGGCCTGCATTTTAGAGAACTCTACTCTTTGTTTATACACATAAACAACACACACACACATCAATGTGATCTGCGATTAAAAGCTATATCACTACAGAGATTTTCAGAAACCAGCTTTTTTTTTTCTGCCTAAATGGATCTGTGCATAGATATATAGTCAAGTCTCAGCTAATATAATCACTAACTCAATTATACCTTATTGTAAGGCTGTTGTTTTTCTAAATTCTTTATTGTATAGGATACAGACAGACTCTCTTGGGGATTTGAATGATGGAAGAATGGATTTAAGTATAACTTCCCTATGAATCTTCCTCTGCCTCCCAAATCAGGGGCTTGGGGACCATCAGTCAACCACTGGCAGCACTTTGGAGTGGTTGGCATGAGCCAAGCAAGGATTTACATCCTGTGGTTAAAGCTGTGAACCAAACAGATACTCTCTGTACTTGTGTATTTACATTCAGAGCACAGGGAGAATTTGTTAAAATACGCTTTTCACCTTTTCACATGTTATAAAACATATGAAAAATATTAAAGAGCATAAGGAAATCAGAAGATTGGGGTGTTCAGGTTGGAGGACTATTGTTAAAGTCAGCTCCACGTTGTTGGGATGAGCATCCAAACCAGGCACAATTTAGGGGAGAAAGGGATTCATTTCAAGCTTACAGATCCAGGGGAAGTTCCATTCCTGGCAGAAGAAGCTGCTTCCATACATCGAAGCAGAAGCCATCACCAGGGAGAAAACACCAAAAGTGACAAGCACAAAACTGGTAGCAAGCAGCAGGGACCCAGGCAGAGCTCAAACAACTCTGCACACCTTGCGACTGGAAATCAGATCCATCCCCAATCATACCTTAGGGTTGGACCTCCAGATCTGTCCACAGTGACACCTCTTTCAGCCAGGCAGTTATTTCATCCAAGACCTAAAATAAGAAAGGAAGCAAGGGCTATGTATTGTCTAGGGGATGTTTGGAGAAGTGCATGCCTAACAGACCTGTTAGCAGGTGTAAAGGCCCAGAGAAGTATTTGGCAGGTTTGAGGAACAACATGGAAGGTTGTGTAGCAAGTGGGAAAGAGAGTGAGATCAAGTTGCCTCATGGAAACCAAAAGCCGGAACTCTTGGGAATAAACTACTTTTTCCTGAATGAGATGATTAGCCATTAAAACTGTGAGCAGTGAAGTATCATGGCCTAATTAGAGTTTGGAATGGGCTACTCTGCCATGTGAAAAGATTATCCAAAGGACAAGAGCCAGGAAAGTGTCTGTGGATAATGGCCATAATTCACAAAGGGTCAGTGGTGTCACCTTTAATGATGGAGATTTAATCATAGAGGTGGAAAGAGTGGTCAGATTTGGCAAGTATTTACAAAGCAAGGATGGCCAAGTGGGTGTGCTAATGTTGCAGGGAATGGGAAAAGAAATACCTCAATAATTCCAGGCTTTTGATCTAAGCAAATGGAGAAATGAAGTTATTTCTTGAAATGGAATTGTCTTGTAAGCAGCAAGGCTAGGGAGGGAATCCAAGAGTTGTTTTGAACATGTTACAGTCGAAATGTGTTGCAATTGCCTTCAAGTTGCTGAGACAAAACACATAAGCAGCAGCAGTTTGTGGAGGGAAAATGTTTATTTTGGTTTACAGTTGCATCCATAGCAGAATGGCATGAACAATACAGCAAGGTGTCATATTTTATCACATCAGCTTAGAAGAAACACCAAGAGTGAGCTGAGTTCTGGTCAAGGGGGCTGGACTATAAAGTCCCAACTGAAATCTTTGAAGGTAACACATTTCTTCCAAGGCTCCACCTCCCAAAGGTTCCACCAGCTGAGATTAAGTGTGAGGCTTAATCACAAACACACGTGAGACTCTGGAGAACATGATGCGTTGAAACCACCACAAAGTGATTAAGAAAGCAGTTGAAGTTGGGTGTGGTGGTGCAAGCCTTTAATCCCAGCATTTGGGAGACAGGTAGGAGGATTGCTCTGAGTTCAAGGCCACCCTGAGACTACATAGTAAATTCCAGGTCAGCCTGGGCTAGAGACCCTGGCTTGAAAAACAAACTAAAGGAAAGAAAGCAAGAAAGCAAGAGAGAGAGAGAGAGAGAGAAGAGAGAGAGAGAGAAGAGAGAGAGCAGTTAAGTACAAGATGTGAGTCTGAATGTAGTTTCAGTGACAGGGAGTTGGTCCACATAGAAGTTGCTATTTTTGGAATTGTCCATATATATATATATATATATATATATATATATATATATATATATATATATATATATATATATGGTTTTGAAAATCATGAAGCTGTATAAGAAACATTTAGGGTGAACCTAAAGAATAAAGAAGTTGAAAGACTATATTTTGAGGACAAAAAGCAAAAGAGATTTTAATAATAAAAACAATGACAGGAAGGCAGAGATCCAAGAGAGGGGTAATCTAGAAGTCCCTGTTTTAGGAAGGACTGCCAGGTTATCCTGAAGATCCCTCTGAGGTCAATGAGCATGCACTTGAAATGAAGCATGTTTCAAAAAGGTTGGAAAAGAAACTCCAACCACGTGTAGCTGCTGGGATTTTGACATGAAATGGTGAATTGAATTTAATCAAGATCAGATATTGCCAGAAGGATATGACTAGGGATAGGAGGGTCATGATGTATATAACAAACAAGGCTATAAGGATGGACCATGGATCCTATACTTCCCAAGAAAAGAAGGGAGGGAATGACTGATCCAAGAACTGGAGAATTAAAGAATGATTAAACTGTCAATATCTCTTCGGGGTCCTCATATGGAAACGCAGCTCAACCACATCATGACTGATCATGACTGGGCCCTGTGCTTGAGTAGGAAGATTAGACTTTAAAGATTGGTAACAATCATGGCATTGGGAAAACAATATTGTGGTAAATTATATTAAAAATATATTTGTATAATGGTTTTCCAAATCACTTTAATTTTTTTCTCATTTTATATTCACAAATACATCATTTTCAGAGACGATAGCTTTATTAATGTCTCAGAAAAGTTTTAGAAGTCTTGAAAGAATTAAGTCAGCTAACTTCCTAGAATATAAAAGCTTTTTAATCATTTATCAAATATATGATAGTGCACGTTTAGCTGAGTATGGCTTCTTCCATAATTATTTTTAATTCTATCAAATTGATAAATTTTTTATAGACAAGACACATATATAAAGGTTGTCATCACAGAAATGATGGTATTGTGCATTGGAGTGACTGCTTGTTATTTTCCTCCAGAAATCTTAACTTGGTTATTATCGGTGATGATGTTATTCACATAGAGTGCCTGAGCTGACAACTTGATTTCACAGACTTTGACGTGGCAAGGCTTCTTTCTTCTAATTCTTTCTTTCTCCTCTTGCTCCTCCCTGTTCACACCAGAAATGCTACTCACCTCATGCTTGTTTCCCTTTAAAACAACCAGGATCAACAAATTACTGACAACTATTTATGTATCTTTTACTTCCCACCACATCTCCAGTATCCTCCTCGGCTTCTAGACTAAATTGGATTTCTTTCCATCAAGACCTTGACATTGGTCTCAGCAGTTTATTGGTATACTCAGGTCTTTGATAAATGAATACATACTGTTCAGATAAAGGTAGCATGGTAATAGATTGATGGATAGATGATAGACAGATAGATGTAAGCTAGTCACCTCTCCTTATTCTACCTCATTTGATAACATCCACTTTTTATTCTGAACATTAAAATGCGATATTCTTGAAAGATTGATGTAAGCTAAAAGACTAACAGTAAATTAGCACTTATAGTTCATAGTTCTTAATCCATGATAGGCTGACAATAGAAGATTGAATAAATAAATGAATGAATGATTAAATGAATGAATGAATGAATGGGTTACAAAGCTTGACTTCCTGGTTAGACAAAATAGAACCTAGACAAATATAAGAAGAGCAGTTATAGACAGTTTGTAGAATTACAGTTTACTTTCATTTAAATGTTGAGCAGGGCCTAGCCCCATAATTTGAAGCAATGAAATTGATTTCCCTCCTAATCATCCCTCAAGGTTTTATTTTTTTTCTATTTGATTTAATACTTATTTCTGCCAATAGAGGCATTGTCTTTACCATTTCATTTTTTAAATTGAATTATATTAGCAACTTTTTGCTTAGATCGAGATGCCAAAAGACGAAATCTAATCACCGGCCACTTCTAACCTCTCCTGTTCTCTCTCTCTCTCTCTCTCTCTCTCTCTCTCTCTCTCTCTCTCTCTCTCTCTCTCTCTCTCTCTCTCTCCCTCTCTTTCCAACATCACTACTAAAGCCTCAGAGGCATCTTTAACATTTTAGTAAGAAAAGGAAAAAGAAATTTGGGGCATAATACCTCTCTAACCTTTTTGTAGTAGACTTAGAAACTTAAAAGCAGGCTAGGAAAGGAGATGCTAAGAGAGCTTTTTTTTTACCCCCACAGAAACAATCATCTTGCTTGTTGATTTTCTCTCACACATAAACATGCAGATTTGGCCCGCATCACCTCCATCTCTTAGCATTGGGGAAAATCAGAATCAAGAAGTGTGGATCGTCTCGATCCCTATGAATTTGCCATGATGTCTATGGAACCTTGCCTAAGTCTTGAGCTAAAACTCGTGAGACAAAGATGCCATGGGTGACAGCAGATTCAAACTCATGCTGTTCACATGCATCCCTCCCTCTTTTGATGATTTCAAATATAAAAGAAAGTGGAGGGAATGATACAAAGTCAGTAAAGTTTTTGATTTCCATGTGCAAAAATTAGACTTTTACACCAATGGAAATCATGCCTTCCCAAATTTTCAAAGGCGTACACCTGCAAATGCTTCTGCTCAACTTGTCTGCCAAGAACTAACGGTCCTCAGTGGTGTTCGTCCAACCTTTCTATCCTGCTTGAGACGGCTACTAGTTTCATGCCAGTCCCAACCACCTGTCGCTTGGTGTCATGTTGGTCCATATATACGTAATGCCATTGCACCATCTTTTCTGCATCCCTCATGTCATCAAGCATGGAGTGTGTTAGTGCTCTGCCGCTGCGTGCACTCTCTCTACCCTTCTGTTCTTCCTTGCAAGACTGTGAATGCTTCGGCCACTCCAATCGGTGCAGTTATATCGATCTGCTCAACACAGTCATTTGCGTGAGCTGTAAACACAACACTAGAGGGCAGCACTGTGAGCTGTGCAGGCTGGGCTACTTCAGAAATGCTTCTGCACAGCTGGACGATGAGAATGTGTGCATAGGTCAGTCCCATTATCACTTCAGCTTTGGGTCTGGGCCTTTGGAGCTATGGGGAGCTGGTCAGGGTGGAGACCCAGGCGATTTGCATCACTCCTGGGCCAGAGTTAACGATCTTAATGGAGAAAATATCCTGGCAGTCTGGTTGAAGTCATACTTGGGTGCTAGAGTTTGAATTCTTATACTGCTGTTGCTTTAGAAATGGTGATCTGATGAATTATGTTTAGGAAATGAATTTTCTTTATATATTTTGGCATGACAATGTATTTTTTGCATGAAATTTTAAAACTTGGTAAATTTTGACCTGATTTTACAGCCTCAAATTATGCGTTCAACTTTTAATATAAAAATCAATAACAAGATGTAATTAGGCATGATAGTTTGAGGGTACAAACTCCTGCATAAAATTGGTGAACTACAAATATTGGTGTGGTCAAAACGTTGCAATTCAGAACTGAAAGCTACTTGTAACAGGCAATGTAGAAATTTACCTGACTTTTCTAGTCACAGTAATGAAATTCCATTTATTTAATTTTTCTATTATCCACCAAAGGAAGAGTTATTTTTTTCAAAACTATTCCAGGTGACAAATTCTCTTCGTTTTCAAGATGAATGAACCCTACAATACAGGGTCTTTGGAGGTCATCTCATGAGTATTGCTCCTCCCCCAGTGACTACTGCTCTTTTCATAGTAGGGGCAAAAAGACCAGGGACTCTTCTTATTCAGAAAAGCTTTTTCTACCTTTTGTATGGTAGAATTTGTCTTTAAGAAAAGGATTTTGAAGCTGGGCATGGTGGGACATGTCTATAATCTCAGCATTTGAGATTATAGATTCAAGATTCAAGACCAGCTTGGGCTATATCATGAGATCTTGTCTCAAAGCAAAACAAAAACAACAACAAAAAAGAGGAGAGCTGGTGGAAAAAAAAGAGAAATAATAAATGGAATTTCATTCTAAAACATACACTAAAGAGATAGATGGGTTTGAAATGCTATATCTGTGAGCACAAGAGTTGTTATATAAGCAGGTCATCCATTTTAAAGGTAGAATTTTTCACGTGAGGAATAAATAGAATTTACAAGGTGGAAAATTCGAATATACAATAGGGGAAATGACAAGTGACTTTTTTATTTAAAATAAAAACAATCCAACTGGGCATCTAGCATCTCTGTGTCTGACTGGTTTCTTGACAAGTGTCACAGATAATGCTATGTAGGTTTTTAAAAATTTAATTGGATCGAGTATGCACAACACTGTTTATGTCTACAATATTTTCTATTTTTCAAAGTTATTTGTGAATTAGAGAAGAAAGTAGTGGACTTAGATGTTGGAGGTCTGGGTTCAAGTTTCAAATTGCTATTTCTTAGTTCTATGCCTTAGGTAAGTCATTTGAGTCTTCTGGTTCAGCTGGAATCAATTGTAATGAATAGGAAACACTTGGTAAATTATGAACTGACCTTTTTTTTTAAAAATAACAATACTCATTAACAAAACTGTAGTATAAGTATTGCACTAATCATTTCTCCTCTTTTGTACTTGAGAAAAATAAGTCAAATTGAGCCCAAGTGTACATAGCCTTAGCAAAGGGCATCCTGACATCAAAGATTGAACACTCTCTCCTGACCACTGTGACAAAATTAGCAAAACTAAACATGTCAGTTTTATTTTATTTTATTTTTTTGCTCCTCGTGTGCTTTTTTCGATGACAGCCTCAATTCCATTAACAGAAGTTCAATTGCTTTCATAATGTTTGGTTTACAGAGATTTGAGGATATTAATTAAGACACGTAGTTGTCTGAATTTTGAATGCAGGGGGTAGTCCACTGAATGCCATTTGTGAAAGTATAGAAATGTCATGCTATAAACACAGAAAGAACAGGAAAGGTAAATTAAATAGGAACATGGGAATTAAACTTCATTTTTACAAAGCACATAAAATGACAACGTTCCATGGGTTTAATATGTTAAATAAAGCAAAGGAAAATGACCTCGTAGGGAAAGATTCAAGGAAAAGATTGGATATTAAATTTGCAAGGATACACCAAAAGCAATTGAGAGAGTTGCTATTAATGTCATTTAGTCTAAAAGAACTAATGAAACTAAATGGATATTTACCTAACCCGTTTTCACAGTGAGGCATTAATCGTGGAAACTTTGAGTTTCATCTACATCTTCTCTAAGTGAATTTTTTAAAGACATTTTGCCAATTTCTTTCACAATTGGCAATTAAATTCCCCATCCTGGCTTTAAGGGGACAGATAGCTCATTTCTCTAATAAATTTAGACTCTGATTTGAGCTTGAGGTTTTAAAGTATTTGCATCATTTTATATTCTGGCAAATATAAAATGCAGCTGGCTAACTCATATTGCCACCATGATCTCTGCTTTGTAATTACTGGCGAATTTACCCCTTTTTCACACCAGTTCCAAACACAGCCATGTCTCCAAAGATGCATGTATAATTACCTTGTGATGATGCAACATTGACATGGAAATGACATCCTTGCGTGCTTCTGTTTCATATCAACCTGACCATCAAGCAGGAAACTAGAGGGTACATGGTTGTGACCTTGGGTAATCACTATTAATAATTCCTGCTAACAACCTCTGCATCAGAATGAAACACAGGGCTCAGCAGTTACTGCTAAACACATCTCAATGTTAGGATTCATTATTTTTAATTCACCTTGAAACCCAAGATCAGGCAATCAGAAGTGGCTTGCACAAAACAAAGCAAACTCAAATTGTAGTATACTTTTTCAGTAAAGCTACCAGAAGAATTTCATGTTGTTTTTCAATCGAATGGCTTTGTATAGTCTTCACAGTTTCATAAAATACAATCCTCCAAGGTCATTCCCATTACTCTATCTACCATTGAATATAACTCCTTAAGTGATAGATTTGAAAATTGGAATCATTTATATGCAAGGTTAGGGGTAAAATCATGCCTCTTTTTAAATTTATTTTCATGAATGAATAACATTACCCTTTCCACCTTCTCTCATGACAAACAATGGGATGCACTAAGGTTTAGGTGTTACACTGTTTATTTTTTGTTTTGCATAAAATTATATTAACTAATTATTGTGGACTAATAGAACAGTTTATGAATTCATACTGGCTAGATATAACTCTGCTAACCGATTTACAAAATGTTGGTTATTTATTATCAACTTATATATTTAAGTAGTAAAGATCATATTACAACTTTGGTACAATTTTGATATAGGCTTATAAGAGGCATACATACATACAGACAGACAACATGGGAACATACAACAAAATTACTACTTTAAAATACTTTAAAGTTGCTCCTATACCCATATTATGGTAGAAGAAACCATTCTAAAATAAAATCTTGGTTATTAAGTACAATTGAGCCAGAAAAAAAGAGGGGCTATTCTAGAGTTTAGCCTTATTTTTATCTGCATACATCATTGTCACTTATATAAATGTTTATTTTATACCAGTTTTGAGCTCAAAAACTGACTTGACACTAAATAAATCATGATTCCAAGGCATTCCACAGTTTTTGAAGAAATTCTAATTATTCTCAGTGACAAAGTTAGAGCAAAACTCCTGATTCCCTAGGTAATCATAAGTTCTGAATCCCCATTGCTAATCTATGACCCTAAACTCGGTTACTTTAAACTGAAATTCTCTGTATTTTGTTAAGTTGGTTGACAGTAGGATTTTATTTAGATTTTAGCAAGTGAAACTCTTAATGGATACTTTTTAAAGTAGAGAAAATCCAGAACCAGAAAGGCATAGCTCAAGGCTTCACAGCATTATAACGAGGAAATGAACTTTGGCTCAGAAATGTCTTAAACCACAAGCCACCTGTGCTACCCTTCCATCTTAAAAGGAGCATATGGAATTCCCAGTTCTGGATCAAACATTGCACACAATAGAGCTTCCAAAGTTAAAACATCCTATCTAAGAACGTGTGAGGACTCATTTGCTTTTCTTTATGCAAAGTTGCATTGCCCTGCCAGCAGATGAAATAAATGAAAAATACACATCTTAAATTATATCTATGTTAGGATTTATTTGGGAGTATGAAATTTATTTTTCTTTCATAACTGTTAACCTATGGTGCATGAGAGCAATGCTATCATGCCTTGCAAATATAACATCTAAGGGCTCATCTCCTAATAGTTTATACATAAATAAGTTAAGGCACTGTCCCAGATCATAAAGGAAAACGATCTCTGAATGACTAAAGTGCATCCATATTGCACTTTAAAAATATTCAGCAGTTCTCAGATCCTGAGTGGAACAGATAAGCCCATTTGAATAATTTAAAGCAAATTTTTACACTGATGGAATATTGATTTATCCTTGATATACAAACTGTTCATGGTGTTCATTTAAGCTACCTAAAAATGGCCTAACAAATGGAATGTCCATTATGGTCTGTTTATGAGTGAAAAGAAAGATGTCTTATTTCCTCAGAAGTTTTCAGCTGATTTCCTCCCATATATATGTTGGAAGGCTGGACCAATAAATTAATGGTCCTGAAATAGCCATATTTGCTGGAGCATTTCATGAATGGACATCTCTCTTTAAGTAAGTGATACATTTATGTAAGTGACACTCCCTTGTTGATAACCATGTTATACGCCATGTGGACTTGTCTCCGGGCCTGTGTGTTGTCTTGTTTCTACAGAGTGTTATTGTAACCCTTTGGGTTCAATCCATGATCGTTGTAATGGCTCAGGATTTTGTGAGTGTAAGACTGGAACCACAGGGCCAAAATGTGATGAGTGTCTGCCGGGAAATTCCTGGTACTACGGCTGTCAACGTAAGTAACTGTGGGAGCTGCCCTCTGCCCGCTCCAGCATGGCTGATCTGCTTGTCTAGGCTGGTGTGTGCAGCTTCTCAGAGCAGAAAAAGACCCCAAGCGCTGACAAGCTCAAAGGCTACTTAGTGCCCACCCCAGCCTGTGTGCTAGAAAGCGATCCGTCTGCTGCCCAGCCCAGCTTCTCTGGAGCTCATCTTCATCCCCTCTGATGGCTGGTGCAACTTATGTTGAAATATTGTATGGAGATGTGTGTACCTGGACAGACCATAAATTAAGTGGCACAATAGGGACCCAGCTTGGAAATCCTCACTGAAAAATGAAGTGTGATGTGTATATATATATGGTTACTACATCTCTTGAACTGGAAGCTAGTTTGGAGCTGCAGGGTTCATAAATTCAATGATATCTACATAACTTACGACCCTCTTTCTTTATCATGCCCATCACTGAATCTTAACTGAAATCCTGCAGGCAATCAATCTAAGGCATATTGAAATGCCAGTGAAAAAGAAATGACAAAAGTCAATATTGGTTTTGAGCTGTTGAGGGTAGGTGATGCATAGGGAGTCTTAGACACCCTTTGGTTCAAGGTCATTTCTCTGGAGATGATCAAGTCTTCCCAAGAGCTCCACATGACAGGTGACATGTGGCTGTGCACAGAACAGAAACCTAAAAATCTGAGCAGACACATTCTCCTGTCACCATTACCTGTAACTATTTCTGCTTTTTAATTTCTGTATGAACTTCCCTGCCATGGACTCATAAACTTAGTGATATTAAATAACCTCCAGCCATCCTTTGAAACAAGAAGGTCAGGAAGACAACAGTGTGAGGCACTGAGGTAGTCTTCCTTGTGTTGCTAACCACATTCAAAATAAGAAGTGGTGGAAATTGCCTTTAACAGGCTGATTGTACTTATCCTAACATAATAAATTTCATATGATAGATTGTATCATAATAACCAACAACAGAATAGGATGTGTGTCACTTATAGAATTTATAGTTTTCTGACACCTACACCTGTAAGAATAATCAAATGAAGTGATCTGGGTCAATCCACAGAAATATTTTGCATAGAAAGCATCAATGTTAGGATGGAACGCCAGTCTAAAAAGACTGGGAGCCCAGGTTCAATGAGAGCTTCTGTCTCAGGAAAATAATATGGAAGAGCAGTAGAGGCGAACACCCAACGTCTTCCTGTGGCCTCCACATGCATGTGCACAGATAGAGGGATATGTCCAGACATGCATGAACACACCCACAGACACATACAGACACACACACACACACACACACACACACACACCAGAAAAAAACAATACTCAAAAGCCAGAAGTCAGCCTGAGAAGATGATTCAGCATTTACCACTTAAGCACGAGAGCCACTTAAGCCAGAGACTACCAAATTCAACTCCCCAAATTCATGTAAAAAGTTGGTTATGGCCACAGGTCTAGAACCCCAGTCTGCAGGGAATGGAGGTAGGAGAATTGCAGGTCTAGTTTGATGGAGACCCTGACTCAAGGAAACACATAGATGAGCAATAAGAGAGGGCACCCAATTTCCTCTGGCCTCCATTTGCGTGTGCATGGGGTGTGTGCATGTGCACCTACATGTGCACACACACAGAGAGAGAGAGAGATCTTTTGTGCCATAAATCTAGCAAAATGCTTGCACAGGAGCTCTGGAGAAGACATGGTTTAAGTCCTATATGTTGCACATTGGCTGAAAGCACCCATCTCTAAAGGTGGATCCCAGAAACTACACAAGGAACAAGACTCAGAGCCCTCAGAACTGGGAGAGCTAGGTTGAGGCCCAAAGCTGACCATGAGTCAGAAGAGGAAAATAAAAGACCAGTTAGAAGCCCCAGGACACAAAGTGTCAAAAATAAAGAAGCTCTAACTAAGATATATTTCTCAAAGAAAAAGTCTCATGTCAAGTTTTGTTTTTGTTGTTTTGAAGCAAGGACTTGATATACAGCCTAGGCTGACTTCAGATTCATGTTGTGTCCTGCCTCAACATCCTGCATGCTGGTATTAGAGTTTGCAATACCATGCCTTGTACCTGGGGCAAAGTCAATGACTTGATCTTATGAATGGGTTCTTGGAGTGAGATTTTGGAAAGGGAATTAATTAATCTTGACATGAGAAAATGTTACCACCAAAGGGCCTAACTTAAATTTTCCACATTAATTATTGGAGAATCATTAAAAGTTATGTCACCAATTTTTTTCTTTCTGGAAACAGAAGGCTGGATTAAGTTTGTAATATACAAACTTCAACCTTCTGTGCCTCAGCCTCCATCAGTTCTGGTGCTTTGTACGGATCACTGGTTATGGGAACAAGTGCATTCAGGAGACACTGATTTACCTCCCATGGCACAGGCATTGGCTTAATGGTAGCGGCTTCAAGGATGAAAACAGGTAGTTGCTGTGGACATGTGGACATGGGGCTTACCATCCAGAGTGACAGGTTGACACGCACCTTGTAATTATCATTGATGAAAGTCAGAACAAAGGAGGAAGTTACAACCATAGCAGTGAACCCTCGATGGGCAGTAAAGCCCACACAAATGTGATTGGTAACTTAAAGTTCATAGAAACTTCTCAGGGTGAAAAGGTGAGCAAAAGTCTATGAATCAAGGGAATATATTCCACAAGTATCGAATACATTTGACATGACTCACTGGACGTGCGTACATATGTGTGTCTGTGGAGAAAGAGAAAGAGTCAGAAAGGAAGGAGAATATTACACCATCCAGAGACTTGAGTTCCTGAATTCCAGGATAAGCAGAATGGCTGAATGGAAAGCCTGCTGTAAAGCCACAAAGAAAGTGGCCTATGGATTTTAGCAGAGCAATGGAAACATATTTGCTTTTTTGGAAAGGTTTTTCTGGTGGTTCATTGAAAGATGGATTAGAATGGATTGAGACTAGACTTCACATGCATTTATCATATTTTGAGTTTACCTTGGAGCATATTAGAGTTGTTTATTTTTAATTGGTTCTCACTCTGAAGTCTTGTCACTCTACCTCAGAGCCAGCTATTTAGAGCTGATTGGCTACAAGATAAAATGCTGGTTTACTAAGCTCCCAAAGGTGCCTTTCCCTTTGACCCATCCATAGTTGGGGTTTCAACACCTGACAGGACAGCACTGTTACAGCGAGATTCCTCCAGCATTTGTCTCAGAACTGTAACAGGTGCCCATTCTGACTACTTGGTGCTGGTGAGTTGACACGTACTTTACAAGTATTTTTATTTTTGAGAGACAAAGAGTGAGTATGGGCATATCAAGGCCTCTTGCTGCTGCAAACTCCAAATTCATGCACCACTTTGTGCATTTGGCTTTATATGGACACTTGGATATTGAAGCAGGGTCATTGGGCTTTGCAAGCATACATCCTTAATTGATGAACCATGTCCCCAGCCCATAATACATATTTATGATTAGTACTATGTCATCACAAACATAAATAGATTCAAAAATGTCACTCAAATCCCTCTATCTTCACATTCCTTTACCCCCTCCTCTCCAATACACACTTCTGCTTGCCATCAGTTGGACCTACATTTGGATTGTCCACAGTATTGGTGGCAGAAATATTCACCTGGTAACTCAAAACTAACACCAGGAAGAAAGCAGTGGCAGAGCAGGACATCATGTGATGCTTGCGGTAATGAATTAGGAGTCAATAGGTATCTCTGTTGATGCTGCCAGGAAAGGCCCTTGAAAGACATCAGGAACAGTGTGAGGTGCAAGAGGTTGAGGTCCAGAGCACCAGTCCCCTTCCTGCTCCCAGAGAACTTGCAAAAGGAGCAGCATGGACAGGGCTTGGACTTATAAGAGAAGTAAGTAGAAATTAAAGAAAGGGGTGCAGCTACTCATGTGACATTCTGTGAATGGAACAAAGTTAATGCGCTCTCATTTGTTACTGGAGTGTTACAGACATGGGTATGAATTCCATTTACACTCCTCAGTATCTGAAAAGCTTGAGGGAAATCACTTGGAATTTCTCAGCCTGGTTCTTCATCAAACAAAGATAATACCAGGCCCTAACACAAGGAATCATCAAAGGTCAAGAAAGATAATGAATGATGCCCTCGTGGTATAGAGCATTTACCTGGTTCTACGCACGTGTCCAATAACAAAATGCTAGATAAGAAGTCACATCCAAAAACTTGATGCAATTTTTTCATACAAATCTTAAAGCCAAATTGGCCACTATTGGAATATCAAACTGTTGGGATAGAAGCTTCTAAAAAGCCCCTGGTTTAGAGACAAGGCTGATTCAAAAGGGCCAAAACAAAGCTGACCCCAAAAGTTATTGTGTGGCTTCAACTGTAGAAACAAAAGAACTCAAAGCTCATTTGTGAACCGCCTGCCTGAAAACTTTCCATCAATTCCATGCCCCATAAACATAAGCTAGTCTATATGTCAGAAAAAGGTAAAATACTTGAAAATGAGTATAGTGAATTATCTAGGGTAGCATGAAACAAATAATCCAGGGAGAAAATAGAAACAGAAGGATTTTTAGCTAGGCATGGTGGCACATAATTATCTTAGAATAAGAAGTTCAAAGTCATTCTCAGTTGTACAGGCCATTCAAGACTAAACCAAGCCACGTGATACTCTACCTCAAATTTTACAAAACTAAAATGAAATTCAAGGAGGCCTGGTGTGATGGTTTGAATCAGGTGTTCCCTATAAATTCATGTGTTCTGAATGCTTGGTCTCCAGTTGATGGCCATTGAGGTGGTGGAACCTTGAAGAAGGAGGTTTGTTTCTGGTGTTGGGTTTATGGGTGTTATAAACAGCTCCCCCTTTCCAGGGCTCAGCTCACTCTTTTGTTGCTGTTTTATGCCTGCTGTGGCAGAATTAATGTCCATCCTCTGCTCATGCCGTGCTTTTTCCTGCCACCATGGAGCTTCCTCTTGACACTCGATGCCCAAACACTTTCCTTTTGTTTTGTCCCAGGATGAGAAGGTAACTATGACACCTGCCAGGGTCAAAATTAACTTACTGGTTGTTCAAAGAAAAAATGGGATATTGAGAAGAAAGGATTTCAAATAAAAGTATTCATTTTGAATTTAGAGAAGAGGCAATGGCCACTTCTCAGATAACAAACCTTCTAAAAAGTCAGCAGAATTACATGTAGCATGGAGTTAACCCCTACTTGTCAGCACCAAGAAAGATCAGACATGGGTTTGTGATTTTCAGCTGAGAAGAATGGAAACACCTTCATTGGAATGAAAAAGCTGGTGAGCGGGTATGTCATCTTCTGGAAGGATGTACAAAAGGCTCATTAAAATCCAGCATTGTTTATCAAAGCTACTAGTTGCTACTCATTTCTAACTATCTCGTGTGGCTGTTAATGGTATTTTTAGAAGAACTCATAGTTCGACAATTTATATTCAAATAAAAATTTTTGGTAATATAAATTAAATGCTGTGATTTGGGGATACAGTGGTAGTAAGCACATGCAGCCAGGGAAAGTCAGGATCAAGTGGCTTGACCATGGTCTTCATGGGTTATTTGAAGGGATTCGAGTGGATATTACCAGCAACAGGGAAACATAGGTTTAGTAAAATGCCTTGGCCTTATCAATATGATTTTTAAAATACGAATTATTTAAAATGTGAAGAAAACACCCTAATGTGAAAGTCAAATCAGATATTAGAACAAATCACAGAGTAAATATTTTCTTTAAGATTTTATTTTCTCAGAAGAATAAGAGAACATTTTAGGAACAAAAACTTCATGGCTTAGATATGTCTCTTTGTAAAGAGGGCGCAAGGCTGTATCAGATTACTCTTGCTGCTCTCACAAATTACCATAAACCCAGTGGCATAAACCAATATGAATATATTACCTGATAGTTCAGGAGTCAGAAGTCCATGTGGATCTCCCTGGGAGACCCTCTTGAAATCTCCAAGAGAGAATCTATTTCCTTACCTTTTTCCAATTTCTAGTAGTCTATATTCTTTTCCTGTGGCCCCTCTTCCTCCACCATCAGAGATAAGAACTTTTCATCTCACATACTTATTTCATCTTTCTCTGACTATAGCTAGAAAATTACCGCCCCCAAAAAATCACTTCTTTGTTTTTGTCCCAGCTTTCATATGGTGTACAGGCACTCTACCCCTGAGCTACACCCAAACCGCAGGGTCTCTCTTAACATTTCACTTGCAACATGGTCTCTTTATTTTTGAAACTGAGAAGGGCAGTCTAACTTGTCCCACAAGCTTTCTGGATTCTCCTGGCTCCACTTCCCATTGTCAGAGCCAAACTAGTGTTATAGACATGTGTGCTACTGTGCACCGAATTTATGTGCATGCTGAAAATTTGAACACTGGTAGGCAGGCTTGCAAGGCACACACATTTATCCTCTGAGCCATCTCTCTAGCCTGAGTTCTGTTCCACCAAAAGTAAGTTCCTTATCCCTCTTGGAATTGTAGAATCAATAACAAGACTTGCCACAATTGAGGGTCAAGGAAACTATTATTCTTAACCAAGAATAGGAAAAGTGATAGATATACTCACAAATCAACTTCTTGCCCATTGAGTATTGGGAGATTATAGAGAGAAAAGAAATGAGAGAGGGGTAGACTGATAAAGGAAAAGAATATACAATATTCCTGTTCAGGGAATGGGCAGAGGTTTTCCAAGAATTCAGGATCCTCCTGTTCATGAGGTCATTCAGCATACAGATGGGGTTATTTTTGTGTGGGGAGGTGTGCATATGCATGTTAGTGTGTACATCAGTGCACATATATACACATGTGTGTGAAGGCCAAAGAGCAACTTTCAGTGTTGTTTCTCAGAAATACCATCCATCTTTTCTGAAACACGGTCTCTCATGTCCCGGAGTTCACTTTCTAGGCTGGCCAGTGAGTGTTAGCAAGCATTAGCTCCCCCTACTGGGATTATAAGCATGTGCCACCACACCTAGCTTTATTTTAGATGGATTCTGGAGGAATGGAACTCAGTTCCTCAGGCTTGCACAGCACACATTTTACTCACAACCATCCCCCTATCCCTGCAGGTGGGGTTATAATGAAGTGAATGGTGGTCTGACACTCTGGCTTACATGTTGCATCCAGACAACCTAAAGATCTTCCAGCTACAGGATCCATCCTGTTCTCAAAGATGAATAAGATTAGAGAGGGGCAGCCGTTTAGCTAGGTCACCTAGAAGCATTCAGGGTAAAAAAAAAAAGTAGATAGAAAACCACTAAAACCACTTATGGATAGTGTAGAGATACCAGTGCCACATAAAGGAATCAGTACTATTAAAACCTCAGATATTGAGGAAAATTCAAAATACTTCTGATGAAAAAGATCTTAGACTTTCTTTCACATGAGCACCTGCAAACAAAGTCTTGCTTATGGGGTCCTGGTCAATGCTCCTATCTATGAGCTGGCACGTGTTGACTATAAAAGCTACACTCTGAACATGCAGACTGTGGCGAAGTTGTGCAAATCTTCGAAAACAATCAAGATCCAACCTGGATGGTAGGATGTCATGTGTGTAGAGATGCTAACATGATTTTAAACAAAGATCAAATGTGATGGTCCCACTGAAGCATGCCTCAAGCAACCTACATCAGGAGTCCGGTTATTAGAAACAATATTTTCAGCATTGCAGACAGGGATACCAGAGAGTCATTTTCTTGCTGTAGGCATTTCTAATTTGTTAAGAGTTGAAACATACTGGCAAAAATTTAATTTGCATGTCACAGCTGTCATCCGAAGTGTGGAGGCTGTGATGTGTCAGGTAGACCAGTTGGCTCAAGGAGAAGAAGCATTTTCCTAGCATTTTCCAATATCTGTTTTCTCTACAGTCCTCCAGATGCAGCGGGGAGCACTGGCTAATGAAAGTTTCCCTAGGTGCTGGGAAAGTCCAAACAGAAGCATTAGGTATTCTTCTTAGTGGTACTTCTGGGGGAGTATAACCTCAAATCGAAAAGTCCAGTACAAAGCGCTGCTCAATTTTCTAGCTTTGATTTCTGACCAAGGTACCCCAGGAATGTCCACTTCACTTGCTATTAGGAGCCACAGTTTGGCACCCCATTGTCCTTCACACTCGTCACTCCTTACCCGAACATTTCAGACTTACATACCACTGGGGTTTTGCAACTTCCTGAGCTCATGCTACTCGATTATGGAGGTTTTCTTTTCTTTTTTTCCTCCTTTTCCTTCTTTTCTTTTTTATTTTCCTTGAGATTAACTTCTACAGGCCTGACAACTTGTGATCATGGACATATTAAGATGATGCTTCCAATTGCTTCTGTGAAATGAAGATTACACCTCTCCGGACAAATACCTTGAACCTAACTTGTAATTTTTCAATTGCCTCCCCGCTGCTGTCTCTTCCTATTTTCTCTGTTACATTAAAATGTCCAGTTCACATTTCACCAGCTGACCTCACATGTTGGATCCACTGACAGGCAGCATGTCACTTAAATGAGAATGTGTTTGGAGTGCGTCAGAGCATTTACAGCCCTGGACATAGGATTTCACTCATTTAGCTCCTTTATCTCTATCACTGAAGTTTCATCTTGTCAACAAAATGAATGGCATCATTGAAACCAAGCTTTTCATTTCCTTGCCAGCAATTCGCACATCAGTATCAGCTCCCTTGCCATGTACCTCATCGCTAGGAGCAACGAACAATAAATACCCATAGAGGCCCCTTGGTGTTCCCACCAGATAGGAAGGCAGTTCTCTCTAGACAGAGCCACTCACAGCCTCCCAGAGGTAATTGAAAAAGAAAAAAAAATGTGAAGACAGAGATAGAAAGTGGTGATTTGTAGGCATTACACATATACTGCTTGGTAGTCCTCCTGGGAGACCAAGGCCCAAGGCTCATTTCCTCTGCTAAGGATCCCAGCCAGCTCAGGGCTGCCCCCAGTTGTGAAATTTCTCCTGATTCAGCAGGAAGGCATCATACCATGCACTTATGCTAAGAGTTATCTCTTTTTGCTGCAGTTTTTATTTTCTCTCAATTCTTAACTTAAATTTGGGATTGTTAGATAAAGCCCACCAACCTCTTCCCTAGCAAGGATCTGGAACTCCCCTTGAGTGATGGAGCTGGGGTGCCAGAGCTTATGCTGTGGAAAGTGCTGGAACACCACCATTACTAATGGCTCTGTTCAGAGCCACCATAAGAGGCAAATGCTGACACAGCCAGCTTGGCGAGAGTGAGTGTTTCAGGAAGCCCTACACAGTAGGACTCTATCCTAAATAGATTTAAAAGCCGCAGTTCCTGAATTGATTTCCACAGGGGGCAAACATGGGTAGAGCACATGTTAGGCAACAGCTTTGGGCATCTATGGCTTTCTGAGGAACCTACTAGCCCCTCATCAGCTAAACTGTGCTCAAACCATGGAGGGACTTCAGGACAATGTCTCAAATTGACTTGGTAATTTGTACAGGTTTTCTTCTTTATTTAAAGACAATATTGATAATGAAAAGTATGCGCAAATGTAATCATTTCATACCACCAAACTCTCCAAGCTTAACAGGAAAGGCAGTGCCCATGGACTAATTCAGGCTCCATTGTACCCCTGGGGCCAAGATATATGAATCTCTGCTTTTGATTTAGACAGAATGAACATGAATTTTCACCTTGAGCCATTTACACACTCATGCTGGAACCTGAGTGTGTGTGTATGTGTGTGTGTGTGTGTGTGAGAGAGAGAGAGAGAGAGAGAGAGAGAGAGAGAGAGAGAGAGAGAGAGAGAGACTATCAGAATCTTCCAAAGCTGCATAAACAAAGATAATATCTAAAGTAAGGTCAGCCCGACTCCAGCATAGCTGCCTTACTAGAATACTTGAAACTTGTCAAAGAAAATGATCGTTGACCTCAGCACCCTTCAGTACAGAATTGGAGGGTTGAGCAATCATGATACATCATGGTGGGAGAATTCTTAGCACTCAGTCCTGGGATTCAATGCAAGGTGTGTAAATGAGGCTAAGGTTTCCAGTCAGGGATCTTGACCCAGGGTATAAATTGTGTCACTTCCCCAAAGAATTGTGTGCTTGCCTACCCAGGTTACTCTTGTGACACTCTTGTGACATTCCTGCAATGGCCTGGGTGTTTTCAAAGCCTCTTTCCTGCTCAGAAATTGCATGCTCATGAACTATCATAATCATGATCTAAACTATATACATATGGACCAATTTCTGAGAACAATGGTGATTATCTTAAGAGAGTAAAAAATTACATAAAGCTCTCTCAAAATGTAGAGCCATTTATGCATCATCTCATTCTACAGGAGGTGAGATGATTTCCCTCATTTTCTACATGTCAGAAATAAAGAGGGTAATTTCCTCAGCTCAAACACCTGATAAGTGGCAGAGCCATTGCTGGTGAATATTTGTCATTGGTCATGTTTGGGGTAGCATTTTTGAGAATTTTTTGTAAATTTTACTTCATAGATGGAGACAGAAGTTTTGATGATTTCTTCCAAGGATCTGCAGACTTTCTATAAAGAACCAAAGACTCTCTCTGCCTGGTTCTGTGGTTCCTACAGTTCCTCTCACAGCCACTCAATCCTATGAAGGCAGAAATCAGCCACAGACAACACTCAGAGGGAAGTGGCAACTTCAATGAAACTTTATTCTTGGACACTAAAATTTGAATTTTATTTAATTTTTACATTTTAACTATTTAAATCCATGCATGTGTAGATGGATCTTAATTAATTAGCCACAGCAAACAACAGGTAGGCTGTGTATTGCTGCAACCAAAGCTTGATTTATTCCGAACTTACACAGCAGTTAAAATGAAGAAAGAGAGGAACTATTAATTAAAAAGAAAGATGATGACGCAGAAGGCAGGAGAGATCAGAAGAAAAAAATTCATTTCATTACAGTCTTGACATGGATATCACAGGGAGTTGATCTCACTGGTACATATTTGCAAGGCCCTAATTGACCTTATAAAAAAATGTTAGAATTCTCAGAAACATGAAGCCTTTGACGGTTTAAAATTTCCAGAACAAGATCACAGACATAGTCAATGCCAACTGTTGAAAGGCCTTAAGAGATAGCCAAGCCAATTTCGCATCAATTTCGCACAATCAGCAGCTAATGAAAGAGAAGGCAGGGCAGCCATAATATGATCAGAACTGCTCACATTAGTAGGAGGGCTTATCCTGAGGCGTACTGCAGGAGCGACCCATAACCTTGAATATGAGCCAAAAGCTCTTCGAAGAGGGAAGGACAGCATTAATATGACACTGTAACTCCAAGGGCAGAAGAAAAATGCATGCATAATGTGTTAAGAAGGTAGCATTCTTAACATCACCTTTAATATTGCCAGTAATTATTCTGAGTAAAGTGCATGTCAATGCTATGAACCTGAGACCCCCTTCTGCCTCCATTCTCTTCTGAGTGTGACTGAGCCTATTAAAGCATGCACATTCTGGATTGCCCACAGGAATAATGTCAGGACCCATCCCTATTTAAATGCATATATATGCATTTT
>PVHP010012721.1:0-42381 GCA_004024765.1 Zapus hudsonius
TAATACAAATGTTTCACCTGCTCAGTTGAACCCCAAACAAACCAAGTAACACAGAAATAACTTTACTCTAAGATGATCCTGGCAAGGATGAGTGATGCCTAGAAGTGCTTTCCATGGTGGTGAAAGGAGTACTGGTGGATCCCTGGCTGCTGGTTCACACTTTTTTTGAATGCCAAACAAGTGAAATGGAGCTGCCACCTTGGTAGCTCTCTTGGATGGTTCTCATGATTTCACTTCATTTACATAAGCCAAACCCATCAAAGCCTGCCTAGGCCCATATCAACCCCTTCACATGGTCTCTCAGCACTTGTCAGATGTGCAAGAGGCTTGTGGAGAGATGTGCTTGTATCTGACTCCCAAGCTGACTTGTGCTGGGGTTACTGGTCCACTCTTTCCCGCTCCTCTCAGCTGCTTGTGTTTGGGGCACCTGCATGTGTCTCTGAGAGCCCCCAAATCTGCTTGTGCTAGGGGCCTTTTCCTGCCTCCATAAGGGAGGAGCTGTTCCAGTGGGTTTCAGTAGAGCCAGCTGCTCTGGAAGCCTCTGACTCCCTTTCCTTAGGGATCAGCTGCTCTGGAGGTGCAGCTTCTGCTTTGATGGGATCCACAGCTGCTCCAGTGGTCCTGGTACCTGCTAGGATGAGGACCCTCTTGCTGGGTACCCTGAGGCTGGCCTATGGTTCAGAGCTGTAATACTCAGTTGCAACCTCTGGATTAGGATCTACATGGAAAATCCAGAGTTCAGGGCTGTCACTACCACCTCTGTGCCCTCTCCGTTGGCAACCCATTGCCACTGAGAGTCTCTGAGAGTCCATTTTCTCTTCAAATTGTATTCCTGAGTAAATAAAGTCCTCATTTGCTCATTCTTTGTTGTCTGTCTGTCTGTCCACTTAATTCTTCTTGGTGGGGAGACACGAACCCAAGTATCATTAATATTTCTGGTGAGGGCCCAAAAATGTGGACCCTAGAGAACTAATCTCAGATGGAAATGAGGATTCCATGGAAGTTTGGAGAAAGGCTATGCCATGTCATTGCAGTCTGTTATGTCCTAGAGCTATGTGGAAGGTCCATTTTAAATTTTCAGGATGATAGGCTGGTTCTGGTTCATTTGGTGAAAGAAATTACTACACAGTCAAACATGAAGGATGCTAGGTAGGCTGCGGATTGTTCAACACGTTGCATCTGACTTATAGTCAGGCTTGGAAGTAAAAGGAAGTAGAGAGAATGGACTTTAAGACTTGTAGTCCATACAGAGAAATTGTGATAAAGATTTGGCTGAGCAGCAATGTTCTCTGAAAGCAATAGCAGGGGCAGAAGAGGGCCAGTGGCTTATAGAGTCACATGCTGAATGAGGCTCTCTCATCACAGATCTGGAGAGCTCTAGAAGGGCAGTAGTCTTTCATGAAAACTCAGGGCACACTCCCTTCACTTGCTACAGTTGAAGGAGTTTTTCTAGGGAGATGTGAAGAAATGTCTATATCCCAGCACAGGACATCAACAGATGAAAGAAACAGCTCCACCCTAATCCACCCTTGGAAATCAGGATTTGGTTGGCATTACAGATGCTCGGGTGAGGGGCTACTCACATAGGCATGGCTAACTCAAAGGCAGCTATGCCACCAGAAAGTGTCCATGCTGCAATGCTTGATCACTCACAAAATCCTCAGCTGACCTCTACATTCTAGCGCCTCTGTCAACCATGTGCAGAGGTGGGGAGCAGGAGTAATCTCTTGAATCCAAGGTGAACACCTGTAATCTCCCCCCAACCTCATTCGATCAGGGAATATTAACAACTCCTTTAGCATTATCATAGACCTAGCAATTTTTGTATTATTGTACCTCTTTTATTGATGGTACTGTGGACCCAAGGTAATCTGCTAGTCACCAGAGCAATCAGTACTCCATGATGATGACAAACCTGTCATGCCAGGAGGACATGGCTACACCAGGCCAGCTATACAGGCTTACTTCCAATCCTACTCTGTCTTTCAGAGAAGCTCAATGGGGTTGCAGTCATAGTTCAACTTTGTCCAGACAATGATCATCAATGGCAGACAGTGGGGGTCAGGTTTGCCATTGTGGGATGTGCTGGGAAGCGATGAAGGAAACTTGCACTGAATGTCTCATTGGTTCTCACAAAAGTGTCCCTCTTCAGCCTCCGACTTACTATCTAGTGATGAGGTCTCTTCCCTAGAGCTGAGAGAGCAACAGAATCAAGTGGATGCTGGGGATTTCCAGAATAGCAAGTTAAATAATTTATTTCTTTATAAGGTTATGTAGCCTTAGATGTGTTGTTATAATAAGAACTACTACTGTAGTTTGGAACTTTATCTCCTCCCCCCAGAGGTCCACGTTCAGAAGACTTGGCCCCCAACTTGTGGCACTAGAAACAGAAAGGTGGAAAATACTTCAGGAGGTGAGTCCTAGTGAAAGAATTTAAGTACTGACAGCATGTCCTTGAAGGAGCTGTTGGGAACTGAGAACCCTTTTCTGTGTCTCTGTTTCCCAACCAACAAGAGGTGCACAGACTTCCTTCCCCATGTGCTCCCTCTGTGATGCGTCCTGTCCAACACCACCACAGGCCCAAAGCAACAGGCCCAAGTCATCATGAACAGAAACCTCTGACATCACAAGTCACGATGAATCTGTCTTCCTTTAAAGTTGATTTTCTCAAGCATTTTGTCACATGATGACAAGCACACACTATACATGAAGTCACAGTAAAATTATGCAACTACCCCATGGAGGATCTGGTGAGCCGGCACTAAAATCTGAACACTGTCTACTTTGTAGTTTGTTTTAGGTGTTTTAGCACTTTCATGGTGAGAATGACCTTTTATGGCTTTGAGTCCTGGGTAAGGTGATAGAGTGCTTGCCTAGCATGCATGGGACCCTAGGTTCAAATCCTAGCACCTCAAAAACAAAACAAAACAAAAAAAAGTAACAAAGAAAGGGAGGAAGTTGATGGGTTTTGTTTCTTTCAGAAATTAAATATTCCTCAGAATATCATAATTTAAGGTCCTATGATTTCACACTTATTTTCATATCAGTAGGTCTCTGCTGAATTGACTGGACTTAAAAGCAAAAATCTTTTCTCTTTGGAGAAGGTACACAGATTGAAGGAAAATAATTTGAATCAAATGTATGCTCTAGAGCAAAAATATCAGCAAGGATTTTTGGGTGTCTTGAGGGGTTACTGAGGCAAAGTTGGAAATCTTCTGGAAATGCTAAACGTTTCTGTTTGCTTTGGCCAGTCTTGTAGATGCATATCCTTAAGCCATTATCAACATGAAAGCAAACCAAAAAATGAAAAATTTTAGTCTATGTTTTCAGGTCTCTAAAGAAACAATAGATGATATTCTATTTAGAAGCTAATCTTGAGACATCAGACCCTAAGACTTAATGGTGGCCAAAAGCATAAACGTTTATTCAGGAGCTATCCATAAAATAACAGCATTTATTTAGGAAGTGTTTGCATTTCAGACTGACATCAGAAGCTCAGGCAGATGGTGACACACTTCACATCTTGCAAGCATCTTCCTGTCCTTTTCCCTGTCTCTGTCTGTTACTTCTGGGGTACCTCCTATCTTCAACATCTTCAATCCTCTCTCCATTCCTCTTTCAGATTTCTGGGAAAATTCGATTTATTCACATTTTCTCTGTTTCAATGGAATGCAGCATCGTGTCCATAGGGCCCATTATGCCTAGTTAATTGATTTTCTTACTCTGATGTTTTGGAAAAGCAATTGAGCCTTGTGAATGTTTGGTTGTCTTCTTACTGGCCACTTGAGAGACACACACTGTTCTTTGGATTTCTAGACCATTACTGAAGCACATATGAAGACAATTTTTCTATTTGCATATGATCCCACCCCGACCACACACAGTTCTCATGATTGTATTAAGGCATTACTTGTAATTATACTTCTGCTTGGAGCTCCTGCACCTGAGCAATTTGACTGTAATGTCTCAAACTATTATCACAAGTCCAAATGGAACTATCATAATTACAATGTGTCCCAACCTAGAGCAAGCTTTCCTTAATGTAAAAAAAAAAGATAGTTACTTTGCTATTCAGTTATGTGATCATCATAATCATCATTTATTTAACGTGGCTGAAATCATGGCCAAGCCTAAAAAGAGTTCGAGAAGATTGTGAGAGATTAAGCAAAACAATGTTGATTTGATTAAGAGATACATAGATGCTCTGAATGCATCTTTTAAACTTATTAATTGTTAATAATTAGATACATTGTATAGGCAGTCTTGTGATGGTACCCCCATTTCCCTCCTCCCTGTCCCCAAACCACTGAGGGCCATCCTCCATGGGATAGTGGTTTATGAGTTGTACAAAAAGTAGCCAGTTTTTTTCTTTGTGTGTTGTTGTTGATTGGAGGCAGGACAATGTCTCTGGATATTCTCCCCCACCATGGCTCTTATAATCTTTCTGTCCCCTCTTCTGCAAAATTCCCTGGGTCATGGTGGTTGAGTTTTAAGTGTGCTTTACTGTTGAGATCTTGTCAATTTTTTGATACAGAAAACTACTATTCCTTAAAATATTTGACTTTGCAAGAACATTTTTCCTGTCTGTACTTTTTCCTCCTTCTTTTTATTACTAAAGTTGGTGGTGATCACAAAGTGACAAATTATCTTTAGGGCTTGGCAACAATACTGATGCCAAAATATCTTAGCTGCCTACAAGCTTTCAAAAAGCCAAATAGTTATGCATGATGCATACCAAGTAGTAATGGCTAAAAGAGAACACTTATGAATGCTTCATGTGTTTAGTAATAAGATCAGAGAATATGGGATATTATATTATTTGACTATTTTGGGATAGCAGCAAAATGGTAGCTTTTTTCCTATGTTTATTTTCAATCACTGCATATAAATTTGAATATAGATGTGGCAGTATAACTACCTCCAACATTTTCATGACACTAGCTCTCTCATCCAGATAGCCTTACTTAGGAAGGTTAGGAGTCCTCAAAAGATTCAAAGGTGAATTCATAATGATTACCTTTCTTTCTTTCTTTCTTTCTTTCTTTCTTTCTTTCTTTCTTTCTTTCTTTCTTTCTTTCTTTCTTTCTTTCTTTTTTCCTTCTTTCTTTCTTTCTTTCTTTCTTTCTTCCTTCTTTCTTTCTTTCTTTCCTTCTTTCCTTCCTTCCTTCCTTCCTTCCTACTTTCCACCTAAGGTCATTCTTGATCTCCGGTTTGTAGGTTCTCACAAGTAATCAGTCAAGTCTAGAAGATACTGTGAATTCTGTTTATAAATCAATCCTTATCTGTCATATATTGATAATTATTGTTATTTCTTATGCTAATGCCCATGGTAAGGTGCTAGTTTGACAACTGGCTCCCAAAACATGTTTTCCCTCCCATGCACAGCTCTAGCACTACCTTGATTGAGAGTAATTAAATATATTATTATATGAAACTTTATTTTTGTTTTTTTGAGGTAGGGTCTCGCTCTAGTCCAGACTGACCTGGAATTCACTATGTAGTCTCAGGGTGGCCTTGAACTCATGGTGATCCTCCTACCTCTGCCTCCCGAGTGCTGGGATTAAAGGCGTGTGCCAGCACGCCCGGCTACATGAAACATTTTTATTAGATTGTTAAGTAATGGTAAATAATGCTCCCAATCTGTAAATTATTTTTATGAGAAGCTATAATATTCACTCAGGAAAAACTAAATCCACATAAAACTCAATCCCATGTAGTATGAACTTGCTACATCTGATATTCTGAGAAAAGTTATTGTAGGTTTTCACTTTGTTTATGAGAATTTAAAAGAGGTGAACAACAACAACAAAATAAAGGATTTTTATTTATAAAATTTTATCAGCATCATGGAATGAAGTAACCATAATAACTGAAAGCCTTTTAGAGTTCTTTGGGATTGGCAAAGGCAGGTAGATTTCTTGAGAATCAACTATGGATAAAAATGATTGATACATGACATGCATAGCTCACATGTGTTCCTGCTGCCAGTCTGAGAACAGGGAACCAGTGCAAGTTTTACCAATAAAGAGGCAAAGAAGACTGGATGGGCAGGGGACCCATAGTCACAGCCATTCAACCAACTCAGGATAAGCCTAATGTGTTTGTGTTTTTCAGGATACAACGAGAGAGCTGTGGCCCATCTAACCTTACCAACCAACCTTAGGCCGATGGATGAGATCCTGACAAGAGAGGAGCCACCACAGTCATATCAGGGAGGATCCATAGGGAACCCAGCAGACAATGACAGATGAACAAGGGACCTATAACCACAGTCATTCAATCAACACAGGATAGGCCATTGAGAGAGGAACCAAGGATTTTCGACACAAGGACCTCTAAGCTCGCAACATTAAAGCAGCCTTATTACTCACCCACCACGACTCAGGGAACTGAGCGGAAGAGGGGGCAGAAAGATTGTGAGAGCCGTGGTGGGGGAGACTGTCCGGAGGCATGGCACCCATCAGTAACAACACACTTGGGCCAGGAGAAACAGGCTGAGTACTATGATATCCAGGATCCCTTGCCACAAGGACTAATACAGACAGCCCACGGAGGAGGATATACAACTGATCAGGGATGGGGAGGGGGGGAATTGGGGAAGTCGGGATAACAACGCATGGTTTGCCCACTAAATAATGTAACTCATTATGGATAATAAATATTAAAAAAAGGGGGCAAAGAAGTAGTGTATTCCTCACCTCTAGCAGTTAATGACAAGGTTCTTAAAAATCATTTTATATGGACCACATTTATAACCTTTCCATTAAGAAAAAGTCAGATAATTACCTTAGCACAAACTGAATGCTAATATAACAACCAATTACAAATATTCTGGTCATTTCCTGTTTTTAGAAGTTATTAAGCAGGCCAGGAAAGATGTTATCTCCAAATAGGACCCACTTTTGGCTTCCCCATGAAAGATGTCAAAGAACTCTCCCTGTACTTCTCTGGCTCCAAATCTTTGACCATCATCTGAACAGGAAACCCATGAAGGCTGGAAGATCTTCTGTCCAGAGCCAGGTTACCCCCATCCTACCTTCTACACTTCGCATTCACATTCAAACAGACATGTTACTTACCAGGAAAGAAATGTACACATGCAATAATTTTCCCTTTCTAACATAAAACAAACATCTTCATATAATACTTTGAAATTCAATCCTATGATAATGATTAGGTTAAGACCACATTTACCACATTTTTTCATTGTCTTTGATAAACATGACATTCAGATTGGGAATACAAAATTGAAGATAAAAATAACCATGAACATACTAGGGCCTTTTGAGAACATTGCTTTGGTATGCTTATTTATTAAAATTTTTAAATAAAATGGCAGGAAACCTAAGTGATAATTTGTCCTGCAGGCTACTAACTCACTGCCAAGATTAACATATATTTGCAATGTTACATCTCAGGGTTGCTATACCAGAGCTTTTGATTTTGAGAAATAATGTTCTCCCTTAGCAACCTGATTTTAAAATGTGGCTGTGTCCAGACAGCTCTTTCTCTGTGTCTGCTTTGGAAAATATTGGTCAGAAGCTATGTCTATGTAGTAGGTAAGTAATGCTGCAGGTATTTATAACTATATGAACAGATTTCATACATCCTTTGAGTGATGATACCAATATAGTCTATATGCTAATAAAGCCATCAAAAACACTATTTTTTTAGGGCTAGAGAATGTAGCTTAGTGGTAGAGCTTTTGCCTAGCTGTGTTCCATCTGCAGCAACAAAGGGAAACAGACCCAAAATAAAGTCTTATAAAAATTATTCTTGCACTTTTGATTTTAATATGAAAAGGGCTTGAATAAGGTCATTGAAGTAAAAAAGTTGCTTGCTTAGTTTAGGGGATTGAGATTACTAAATTTTATTGTATCCTGAATTCTCAACACTTTGCATTTAAAAACCTAGTGGTGCCAATTTTGAGTGTGAATACCAAATATTAACATTTTATAATCTACATACAAAAAGTGTTCATATTGGCCTGTGTTAGTTTATATTTATGTTTTGCATTTTAAAACTAAGGTACATTCAATGTCTCAGGCGCAGAAAAAGTTCTGATTATTATTACTGCTGATTCCAAGTATTGTTCGTCATAAACAGGCTTGAACAGAAAACAACACACTCGTGCACAGGCACACTTATTGGCTCAGCTGTTTTGCAATACAAGTTCAAGCTCCCTAAGGATACAGCAAGTGTCAGGTAGTGCTTTAAATACAGCTTCTTAAAACACAGAGAATGATTATTTCAGCAAGTGTCAGTGTTTGGTAGAAACATACACAATGGCAGCTGAGCACCAGTGCTTGGAGACCAGGGAACTTGTAGAACCCAATAAAGAAGCTGTGACTTGCACTCAAAGTGCAAAAGAATCATTTCTGAATATTTGTGATTATGCAGAGACTTCAGCAGGATAAAAAAGAGGAAGAAGCATATTGCATTTTCGATCTAATGACCTTCACTAGAAAGCTAAGAAAAATAAGATGAAATTAATTATGTCAAATATCTCTTTTTTTAAAAAAAATATTTTATTTATGTATTTATGAGAGAGAGAGAGAGAGAGAGAGAGAGAGAGAGAGAGAGAGAGAGAGAGGCAGACACAGGGAGAGAATGGGTGCCCAGGACCTCCATTCACTGCAAACAAACTCCAGACATGTGATCACCTTGTGCATCTGGCTTTATGTGGGTACTGGGGAATTGAACTTGGATTCTTCTGCTTTGCAGGCAAATGCCTTAACCTCTAAGCCATCTCTACAGCCCACAAATCTTCCAAGCAATATTGTAAAAAAATATTTTCAATAGTAAGTAGAATAATGTCTTGTTACATATCTTTGCTTATTAAAAATACCAATTTTATTGTGTTCTCATCAACATGCAAACATTTGAGGCCCTGGTGAAAGATAAGGAGAAAATGTATTTCTTAGGAGTTGGCTCTCCCCAGGTCAATGGAGCCTTTCAGCCTTGCTCTGCAGCAGCCTGAGAACACTGCTCAATGACAGTCTGAAACCATGGGGGATCATGTTATAGTCTGTGTGTAAACAAAGTGATCAAATAAAAACATCGCATTCACAAACTCCGAAGGTGCCGCTTTTATAAGCTGCTGCTAGGAATTATTGCAATCATATTACTTTCTTCCCGTAATGGGCGAGACTAGGGACCATCTGCATGTAAAGGCAGACATCCTCATTATGAATGGCACAATTAATGTGAAAATCACCACTCTCTACTAGCAAAATGGAGAACTCTAAGAATGGCATACAGTCAGGTGTTGAATGATACCTCTCATGCATCGAAGGTTGCACATTTGCACATTATTGCCTTTCCAGAGAACCTAATTCATTCTGTTGACTGGAAATGGGGAGGAGGAGAGAAAAAAAAAAAAACAGAAGAGGTGAGCGGAGCTTTCTAGCTATGGTCTGGTCCCATTTTAAGTAGGCTTTTGGAATCTAAATGAGGGACCATAATCCTGAATGATTTTCCAAAATGAAAACTGCTGTGGGGAGGCTGTTACAGTCGGCATGCTAGTATCTGGGTGCAAACAAGAGCCCATCAAATTCCCTCACAGTCTAATGACTTGTGGGACCCCCACCTTCCAGCTACCTGAGTCATTTAGCACACTTCAATAAAAACTCTATTACTATGACATCAAATGTGATGAAGGCTTTATGCTGGTACTTAATTAGAGCCTTTTGAATTTGTTGTTGCCTTTCCATTGAGCATTGGTTTTGTACATATTTGAAAAAAACACACCAAATAAAAATGTCCAGGAAGATCAGGGATGGGGAGGGGGGGGAATTGGGGAATTCGGGATAACAACTCATGATTTGCCCACTAAATAATGTAACTCATTATGGACAATAAATTTATATTAAAAAAAATGTCCAGGAAGAGATAGTAGAAATAGTGTAATATAACTTATAATAATGATTTCTTTTTCAAATTTGAAGGGCAAAGACAAAATCCTTGTTGGCTTCTATTTCCCGTCAACATTCTAAGTGAAAGATAATTCTTTTATCTGAAAATTATTGGCCTGCAGTGCTGGTTTATGGGTATTTGACCATAGAAGATTGGAGTCTATTCTTTTTTTTAATGTAGGGCCTCACTCTAGCCTAGGTTTTTTTTTTTTTATTTTTGGAGCTCACTCTAGCCCAGGATGCCTCAAACTCTAGGTGATCCTCCTACTTCATCCTCCCCCCCCCCACCACAGAGTGCTGGCATTATAGCTGTGAGCCACCATGCCTGTCTGGAGTTTGATTTTTTATATGACCATTCCTTCCTTGAGGAGTGTTATATTAATTTAAATTCTCATGAAGAGTTGTCCACATAATCAGGATAGATAGATGACCAGTTGACCTTCATTTTCTGCTCCCCTGGATAGGCCCTAATCACCTAGTTCCTTGAGCATAGATAGAATTGACATTGCTGTAGTCTCTGTCTGTACCAGAGATATGAAAATTCATTCATATTGAATGATATTCCATCAGATGCTGGTCACATTGGATCCTGAGTCAGGAAGCAGAGAGTGGAAAGGATATGGGTCCAGGCTATTGAACCTCAAGGTCTGCCCCTTCAGCCAGGTGCTATTTTCTCTAGCAAAGCTTCACCTTCTAAAGTGTCCACAACCTTGCAATACAGCAGTACCACCAGCTCAGGACCAAGCATTTAAACCACCACAGACATGGACCTTGCCTAGGGGTTAGTCAAACCAATTCCCTGGTTGTGTTTCCTGAAGTCTGATTGGTAGCAAAATGAGAACACTACACATCAATAATTCACAACGAAAAGGAATGTGAAGCCTCACAGAGGCCTGCATTTGATTCCTTCCCAAATGCAGGGACACGGAACACCAGGGATATGAAAGAGACATGTTGATATTTCTGTGCAGAGAACTAAAAGATGTACTTTAAATACCTGTGTTTTAAGGGTGGGGAATAATTTGAATCTGTTCAGTGTATGGGCAGTGGTAAGTATTTTGTAACAGTACCCATGTCTCATATGGTTATATGAGATAATGCTAAATACTCAAATAATTAATACAGGTATAAATGAATACTATGCTTATATTGAAAAAAAGAGCGATTTGACTTGCTTTATTGATTCGTTTGCAAATTATGTTTACTGTCATGTAGAAATTGTGTCTGCCTTGAACATGGCTAGTTAATTTGTTACATTAAGCTAATCGTAGGAGAGCTTCATTTCTCAGAATCTTATTCAAAGTAAGCATACCTAAATTTTCCACCACTGTGGTAGATCCAAAATGTGTTTCTACTTCTCAAAACTGTTAATATCCACTGTCCTAAAACCTAATTATAGCAATAACTCCCCACTAGGAAACTTAATTAATGTTTTCAGGTAGAGGACAGTAAGGCTTTGAGGATAGCTGAAGTCTTTCAGGATGGCTCATAAATTTCAAAAATGATTGTTTCAAGAAAATCATATTCTAATTAGAAAGCACATGTTCAAGATGATGATACAGATGTGCCTATATATGTCTGCATGTATTTTGCGTCTGGCCCAACACACAGAGGCAGAGCACACAGCTGTGTAGCCAGTGAAGTCTGGAGTAAAAGTGTCTTCCGTATGTGAAAAGCAGACTTATTGGAAGTTGGAGATAACCTCTAATAATCTCTACTTACAAACAATCTGAAACCTCTGCCCTTTCCATTGGAAACATCTGTCGACCAGGCACCAGAAAAGACATCCTGTCATCACAACTGGAAACCCTGGAGCCTGGCTGAGTAAGGACAGAATCGCAATCCAACTTCTCATGCTTGATGTTTTATTGATAACAGTCAGAAAGAACCTTTTTATGAACTTGTAATTAGTTTGCCATGCAAAATGTTGACAAAATCTCTAGTAGCTCGACACCCTGGCCCCTCGGCTGAATGGGAACGGTTCCTGGTGGCAATCATGCTGGGTCATGAAACTAATTGTGCTTCGTGAGGGTGAAAATTCTCCATTTCAGAGCAAGGGATACCACTGCATGACGGATGAATGTTCAAAACGTGGTGTGCTGTGCTCTTCCATCTCTGTCACTGGATATTTATTCTGACTTGGCTTCTAAATTATTCATTTTCTTTAAGCAATCAATATTAATAATCTGATTTGCTCCCTGGCATTTTCAGTCACACTTCTGTTTAACTGACTGTAAATAAAGGTCACTTGGAGGCTTCCTGCTGCTGTTCGGAAGGTCCTTGCCTAATTAATTCCCAACATTTTTTTCCCTATGACTGTGATTAGCAGTTACAATCAGGCTAGCAATTAGCTGCCTCTGTGCACTGTGATTCACTCTGTGCAAGCCCCCAAGATGAAGCTGCACTCAGTTATTCAGTCTTCCTTCTAGAAAGGAACCTGAGTAGGGAGGATTTATTTTTCACTTCAAGGTTTACAAATTTACAGATAATTATAGAGGACATTATTAAGCTCATCTGCCAGCTGTTGCAGTAATCTTGTTTAAGGTCCTCAAATCCGAGCACCTTGAGTAGAATGCAGCATGCTGGTGTTCTGGAGACAGAAAGGTAGGGGCTTTATATGGTTATATGCTTCACCACATATAAGTTCTCTGACCTGGAACAAATTATTTATAGCTCTCCCAATTAAGAGTACAATTTCCCAAAGGTTTGTAGTAAAGACTAAATGATATTAAACACACATGTGGATTCAAAAATATTTATTAAGAACCAGATATGTACAAGGTAGAGCCATTTAAAAAGAGTAGATGTGATAGTGGTGGAGAAAGAAAATTAATGTGTAAACAAGCAAGTGATTTCATAAATTGTGCTAGCCTTGTGAAAGGATGGAACGCTACAAGAGGGGATTCAGTTTCCCATCTGAGGGAGAAACTAACCTTAGAACAAACACACAGGGTCCTTTCTCACAGGAAAGCTCTTTTGAGAAAGGACCCTGTGTGTTTGTTCTAAGGTTAGTTTTAGCATGGCAAGAGGAAGGCATGGTAGGGGACCAAATGGATTCAGCTCCTTTGACTAGCTCACCTGTTCTGGAGACAGGGATAGCACAGTAATTTTGACTGGATTCAAATCTCATCTTCACCATTTATTAAATTCATGACATCGAGAAATTACAACTTTATCATGACTCTTTTTTTCCCAATGCAAAGAATTAGTGAGAACACCAAATGAAATATTTATATAGAAAACATCCAGTGGATACTGATCAAAGTTTGGATTTAAGGCTGGGGAGCGGGCTCTGTGGTTAGAATCACTTGTTGCACAAGCCTGATGACCCAAAGCTTGACTCTCTAGAACCCACATAAAACAGAACACAAGAAAAGCATGCATCTGTAATCCCAGCATGCCTTGGCAATGGGAGGTAAACTCTAGAGAAAACTGAAGCTCTCAGGCCAGTGAGTCTGGTTTCTGGTTTCAAGTCAACAAGAAAGATCCTGTCTCAAACAAGGTTGAAAGTGAAGACCAACCACTGAGGTTGTCCTCTGACCTCCACATACAGGCCTTGGCTTACATGCCCGCACACACACACACACACACACACACACACACACACACACACACACACACACACAGTTTGTATCTCATAAAGTTTCCCAGAAAAAATCTGCAATGTTTTAAACTGCTAAAAGTCAGATTTTAAACTCCAAAAGCACAAAAAAATAATAGTGAAGAAAACAGTGAAAACAAGAATCTTGACTCTGAGGTTATCTAGAAGCCCAAAATCTTGGTCCAAGTTGATAAAAGGAGATATGAAAAGATGAAAAAAGAAAGAAAAGATAAAGTAGATGAAAGATCTAGCCTAGTCATTAAGAGTTATAATAAATATTGCACTGTCTCTCTGGTCATTTCACAAGTAGGATGTAAGATGGATTCTTATTTTATATTTAGACTATAAATTGCTTATTTTATGGTATCATTCTCTTCTTAACCTTTAGTTTTTTAGTGAGGCCAGTAGTTTCATACATATGAGAGCAAATGAGTATATTCATTTTGGGTAGGTTTCTGAAAATATGAGCATGCGAGTAGGAATGTTTCAAAGGGAATATTCTGGAAGGACAGAGTGGTGTTGTTATATCAAAGCAGACAGGGCTAGAAGTGTGTGAGAATTTGGGGAGTATCAGGATCTAATCTATCATGTCTTAGGTCTGAGGGTTGGGATAAAGCAAGACACACTGGAACAGGAACAGGTAAGGCTCAGGAACCAAGATGTTGACAAATGAGAAACTCAGATCAAAGCAATCAGCCAGTAAGACTAGCAAATTCATTTATTCATTTATTCAACCAATTATTTGTTGAATACTTATTTACTCTCCCATGGGCTGGGGATCCAGACATGAGGCCCTCAAATCTATAGCTTCATAGAACCTACATTCTACAGGTGGTGGGAGTCAATACACAGGTGACAAAGTTACTGTTATAAAACAGTAAGGAAGACATAGAAAAAAATAAATTAAACATAGAGTACTATATGACTTTTATGCACCTGATGAGATAGAAGCTAATTGAAAGATCCTGAGTAGGGGAACAATGAAATGTATCAACAGATCTGTCTGGCTCAGAGTAGATGGTGGAGAACAAAGGAGATCAAGTAAGGCATTGGGGAATCTGCAAACCTTATGATGGGAGAAGACAGTGAGTTGCATGTGAATGACAGACAGCAGTGGAAGAGAAATTCCAGGTGGAGCTGGCAGGGTGAGCCAATGGAATTTACTTCTAAACTGGATATGAGATGTGAGAGTACTAAAAGCAGCTCCCGCAGCTTAGAAGAGCTCCTTGTGCAGTGTTTCTCCTTACAAACTGTCTACAGTGATGACACATTGGTAGTTGAAAGCCACAGAAGGTGGTAAGAATTTATGGTAGGAAATGTCCCCCATCCCCAAATCGCACACACATATGTATGTATTCCTGTCTCTTCCCCAAGAGTTGATAACGAAACATCTTCCAGCTCCTAACTTGACACTCTTTTTACCTGAGAATTTTAGGAAGAACTGCCAATGAAGATATGGAAAATTTTATACTGTCCATATTTATGAGGGTGAATTTAGAGTTAAATTTTATATGTGTTAATGGGTTAGTGATCTGAATTTCATAGGCAGCCCCATATTCATGAGATGTGAGGTCAGGGACCTGAGGGAGACAATTGCCTGGAGAATTTCAAGAACTGTCTGTGGAGTCTGAGGAGGGACCAGCAATGAAGACTATTCTGAAGCAAGCACCTGCACATTTTGTCCTGGTTTGAAAGCCTTCTGGGTCACCAAAGCAAGAACAGTCATTCAGAAGAAAATCAGACCTCTGTCATCATCTTTTACACACTGTTACGTTTGAACAGGAAGAGTATTGTGAGATGGAGACTTATCAGAGCAACATTCCTGGTCCTTGAAGTGAGCGAGGGGCAATTGTATCTCAAAGGAGATGCACACATCACAGGTAGGCACTAGTAACAGCTGGAGCAGGTGCCCAGGATGGAGAGTTCCTGGAAGGCACTTATTTGTTAGGCAGAGTTTGCATATTGGTAATAGGATTTTGAAGACAAAGCAAATTTTCTTTGGTGATATATTCTCCTCCAAGTGTCTAACTGGGTATGCCCAAGGAAATCGTACTTTTCTTGGAAAATCTTGTCATTAAGCAACTGAAGGAAGTGCCTTCTTTCACTGCTGGCACTGGGCTTCCTCTTTTCCTGACAGCTGCAAGCCAAAGCAAGCACACCCCTGCAAGAGCAGATTTCCTTCCCCTTTTCTGTTCTGGTAACCTTGTTCATTTAATCTCGCAGGGGATCTGACAGCTTGTTTCAGCTCCTAAAGCATTTCTTTAGCAGTCACTGAAAAGCACAGTAAGAGAGAAGAAAGAACACTGATGGCCACTGGCAGGCAGAAACCTGCTAGGGGCTATGTGCGCAAGGTCTGCCTGCTTCCCACGTGTCTGATGCTCAGAATTAGGACTGGAAGTAGCAAGAGCCACACTCCATCTTCATGACAGCTCAGCTAACGAAGGCAAATGTTCAGCAGAGCCCACTGACTGGACAGTGGATGATTCATATCATTGAGATGTATTATAGACAATGTCAAGTGGTTTTAATTTATGAACTGCATGCACAGTTCATGTGGATGTATTCTCTTCTTGACATGCAGAACAGGTGATGGGGACCTTCTCACCATACCCCAGGTGGCTAGGAAAGACATTTTGACAATCTACACAGTTTTGCCCTCAGATAAGCTCAATTTTGTGCTCAGTATATGATCAAAAGATTCTGTTCACCTGATTGGACTCTTTCCTCTAGTGATATCACAAGGCAAAAGACAGGTTATAGAAGTTCCTTATACTCAGGATGCTGCCATTTGGGATTCATCCTCATCTGCTTACAAAAACTATCCATGGAGCTCTCCTTTTCTGCCTCAAAAATCTGGTTAAACTTGTCCATTCCAGATTTCTCTTGCTGGCAGATGTCAGCCAAAGACTCACTTCTCCTCCTTAATGAAGCTCAAATTGTCTTATGATCAAAGTAAAACAGGTGGCCAGTTTAGACTATACATTTCGGGAGTAATAAGGGTTCCGCAGTACTCACTGTGAGTATAAAAATGTTCTGTGTTTGCATTTCCAACATAGTCCCTGTCCACGTCTGACTATTGGGCAATGGAAAGGTGGTCATTTGACTGCAGATAAGAATTTTTAGATACTGCCGGGCGTGGTGGTGCATGCCTTTAATCCCAGCACTTGGGAGGCAGAGGTAGGAGGATTGCCATGAGTTCAAGGCCACCCTGAGACTACATAGTGAATTCCAGGTCAGCCTGGACTAGAGCGAGACTCTATCTCAAAAAATCAAAAAAAAAAAGAATTTTTAGATACTGTCTTTGATCAGAGTGAATTATAGTGTGTAATGACTCCCTCTGCCTAATAACTTTCACATTGGGTAGCTCCATAGATGCAGAGCCTCTTAGGTTCCTGTAGGGAGTCTGAAAGTTTGGATTCAGTTCTTTATGGAAACTTCTAGCTGTCTTCTAGGAATCCCTTAAGACAGTGCCTAGACCAAGAAAGACATTAGTGCTCCCAAAATTTGAGGACACAATGACCAATCCATTACATCCATACACCTTTGTTGTCCTGATATTGGGACTGGAAATTTTAAGATAGCAGCAACTTTCCCCCTTGTCTTTAATATGTGAATAAATGCTGTCCTTCAGAGCTGGGCAATGATGGCTTATTCACAAGACATTATTGGATTCCTATTGCACCTTCACCTTGTCTTGTCAATCTCTTCAAAAATTTTTACAGCTTTTCCACTCAATCCTCAACTGTTTCAACTGCTTTGACCCAGATGACAGAGAAGTGCATGAGAACGAGGACTTCGACTACTTCATCTTCAGTGGAACACTTAGCGTGATGAAGTCATGGCAGGTACAGGACCCCCTCATGATGGTGAGCTGCAGATGTCCCTAAAGAAGATCACAAGTGACTTCCTTCCATATGGTCAAACCGTTTTCAGCAAGGATACGATCATACACTGTCGTAAGCACAGATGGAGAAGTCTCTAAAGTCTATTTCTCCAGAGAGGACAATATCATACCTGATGACAACCATGTAGATTGATCATGTTTTCAAAGAAAAGCCCACAAACTATTTTGCCAAAATGCAACCAGTATGCCTTATCACACAATAAGATGGGACTGGTGTTAGGTATGTGTGTGTGGTTGGATGAGGGATGAAAGCAGACAGTAAAGACATTTCTGCTCCTTTCCACAACATGGGCTGTTCTTTTTTTCCCTCTTCATTATTTTGCTTATGTTACACTTCTTACCCAGCTCTTCTCTTTATTCTAACATAAACACAGGTGGCCCAAGTCTTTACAATGAACAAGGCTGCAAAGATGGTATCACCAATCCAGGTTCTTAATAAAATCTCTAGAGAGACATCTGATTCTTACAACATCCACTCAGTGGGGAGAAATGTTTGTCTCTCACAGTTAGTTATTAAACAGATTGGCATAGTATATTTCTGAACAGTGACTACCCTATTCCCAGTCTCTTCCCTCAATAATTCAATACTCTTCTCCCTGAGCACATGTGCATTCCAACCAATGACTACTCTGATCTCTGTCCATTAGCCAACAGATGGTATTATAAGTGGAAGGCTCACTTTGGTAAAAGAAAAATATTCCTGTCTTGAGCCCCTTCAGAGCTGGACTGTCATGGGATGAGAGAGCTGGTTTTGGCTTTCTCTTTGATCAACCTTCAAAGCTCTAGCTTTGAATCCACTATCTTTCTAATAGCAGAATTTCCCACATACTACTTGAAGATCTTGTTCAAACCTAAAAATATCACCCCCTTTCCCCTTCTTTGTTAGGAGCTGTTCCTGCTTCCTCTAAGCCTTCTTTTGTATGGGAAGGAAAAACATAGAGAAGACATAGCTTTAACCTCACCCTAATCTGGGTTCATAATGTCCAGCAGTCAGATAGCCAAGATGACTATACACATACTCATACAAATACACCATTTGCCCACGGCAGTCTGTATACTCTCCACTACTGATACAGAAGGACAGAGAGATCATCTGTAACCAGGCGCAGTTAGTAGGAATCACTTTTGTTTTAGCTGGGTTGGTACACAATATCACAGAAGCTTACCTGAGAGCCCCTCCACTACCTACACACAGACCTGCACAGTATGAAATCTCTACTGTTCTAGAGTAAATAAAAGCCAGACAAGTGTTGGACTGCAGTATATGCATTCTTAAGCTAAACTGAGGGGTTGTGAACAGGGTTCATCTCCCAGATTCCAAAGGCAGACAAGAAGCTCTATGGGAGGGACAGCTATCTTTCATCACAAGATTGTGCTCATGGAATTCTCAGCTCTTGGAACTCATGCTCAAACACTCTGAAACTTCCACTTTTTGTTTTATGATATGTAAATCCACTTGTTAACTTCCTCTTTCTAAATCATAGTGGAGAATTTTTAATTCCACCTATTTCTTACATGTAAGGAAAGGCAGTAAGGAAAGGCTGGGTTGAGTCAGGACTTAAAATTGAGTCTTTATTCAATTTTCTCACTTCCGATAAGCCCCAACATTATTTTATAGTAGACTTTAAAGTAAGACTTTTTGAGTATGACAATGATATTTTTAAAAGAAGCATTAAAAACATTTAATCTGGTGTAAATGATTCAACGACCTCTGTGGCTTTGGTCACCTTTTAGCAGACAAAGTAGCTACTCAATAGAAACCAAAATACCAATTTATTTGGGAAAAATAAATGTTTTTGTTATAAAAAACAAAGGGTGAACTAATGTGATAATTAGAAGATTTTTTTGTAACTAAAATGAAACTTCCTTCTTAGGAAGTTTGACCATTTCTGATTGAGTGGAAGACTGAAATCCCCAAAGATCCTTAGGCTAGGAGAAAGCATCCTGGAATCCTTAGAATATTTGGTCCAGGAAACTGGCTGGTTAGCATTGAAGGAAATGAAGAAACATAACTGTTGCCCTTGGATTTCATCGTTGTCCTGGGACATTTATTACAGTCCAGTCCCTACCAAGACAACAGCCACAGCAGCCTGTGTATGACTCTAGGATGGGGCCTTCATCACTTTCCTCTACTTGGCCAGAGAGAAGCCTGGAATCCTGAGAATTCACATTTATGCAGAGTGGGCATAGACTTCTTCCTTGTGCTAACTTTCCTTCCCTATGGAAAGTCAGGCATATGAGGCTGGATCCTGACCCAGAGACTGACAATGAATGCCATGGCTTTTTGCATATTACTATTCTGTCCTTCACTCTTTCCTCTGAGACAAACCCACTGAAACGGCCTTACCCTTTTTCTTTTTCTTTTTTATAAGTATTTTATTTATTCATTTTCAAGCAGAGATGAGAGAGAGAGACAGAGAGAGAGAGAGAGAGAGAGAGAGAGAGAGTGAGAGTCCCAGTGCCGCCACCTTGTATGTCTGGTTTATGTGGGTCCTGGGGAATTGAACCCCGGGCCTTGGGCACTGGAGGCACGTGTCTTAACTGCTGAGCCATCTCTCCAGCCCCTTACCCCTTTTTTGAGTGTATTCTTTGGAGAAGTCTGTCCCTTCTGTCACAGAAGGTAGACCATAGTGCTCTGTTAACTGCTCCTGCACAGCATGGTTCACCCCTTCTTTCCCTTCCCACTGTTCTCCTGAAGCGGTCTTGGGATTCTTCATGTGGCTGAATTCTTATCTTAGTTCTTCTCTGGTGACAGAGGCTAGAGATCTGGCCTCAACCATCTCATGATCCTTCTGTTCTCTCTGTGATCATCTCAGGCAACTGGAAGGCTACTAAGTTCCCACCAAAGATGTGATCTGAATCCTCAGCAGCTGTGCTCTCTGAGGTGAAGGTAACTTCAGTGGGCATCTCTGAGGCTGGTGCTGCTATCTACTTCCAACTTCAGCACTAACTCCCTCATGGCTGCTGAGGTCCAATGACCAGCAAGCAGTCTAGGCAGACTCATGGGATTCAACAACTTTTGTTCAGATTTCCATTCAACTTTTAAATCTTTCCTAGTTGACAATGTCTTGAGACCTAACTTGATTGAGTTGAAGTCCAGGAAGATTATCACCCTGGACTTTTTCAGGATCTGTAGGTTCTATTTTTTTTCCCATTTCCATTTATTGACTCATTTCCAGCCAGGGTACAACTTAGCTCTGGGCCATTTTTACTTATTTTTGGCTGTATCAATTGTTTTTTCTCTGATATTGTGTGTGCAGGGTAAGAAAATCTGTGATTTGTTCTATAATTTGAAATTCTTTGGAGAACCAATAAATAATATCATCACAAGGCCATCTGGTCTACCCTCCCCATGGGTGAGAGGAGAAATAGTATTCAGCTTGAAGACTGGATACTTGCTTTCTCGATCTGCTTGAAGATATCTGCTAGAACTTGGCATTCTCATCTGTAGAGTCAGTCCTTGGGATCTGTTATCTGAGTGAATGAAGAAGAGCAGACTGGGAAGGAGGATGGGACTCTGGCCCTCTCATCTTGCATGACTTCATGTATTAAAAATCTTATGATGGCCAGGCCTACATCTGATGCTATCAAAGCCATGATATTAGCTTTTAACATCAGATAAGTCTCTGGATAAAGGAAGACAGGTCCTTTCAAGGAATTTTATACTGCTCTTAACCACAAAATTTTAAGAAAGCATAGAATTTTCTAGTGTTGGGAAAGGCATAATGTATAGCTATAAGCAGTCTGCAGAGAGGGAACTCTTATGGACATGTTTCTTAATGGTTTCTGGTGTAAATTTTTTTAATGAACTTTTTCATTAGCCATTTCCTAAGTGACTCACCAAACTACTATTTGTTATCTTCTTAGATTTGGCTCTCCTTCAGAGTCTTCACTGTTTAAATTCGGAGTGTCTTAGTAGATTAGCTCTGATTCATGGCCACTTCTCTCATTCTACCTCAGATGCTTGCTCCCTGGAGCTTCTCCATCTGGACTTCACATACCCCTGCTCCTCAGCTCTTCTGTGATATCTTCCTCGGCCTCTTGCTCCTTTGCTTTTTAAACATGAGTCTGTGAGGACTATGTTTGCCTCTTATTACAGCTACCCTTCTTAATTACCCAGTGCTACATTAATGACGAAGATGATTCAACTCACATGCATGTCCTTTTTAGTGTTAGAAGACTAATTAGGGACAGGCCTTCATATCTGGTTCTTTTGCCCATGTACTACTTGTTCCTGTCTCCTCTACCCCATGTCTCTTTTGCCAACATATTGAATTTTACTCCATTTACTATCCAGAGCATTTAGTCCACACTATGCCCAACTATTCTCTGACCTGCACACCCAACCCCAATTTGATTTGAAGAGCAGGCAAGGCTTTTCCCATAGCTCAAACCAATCTCTCAAGATAGCAGTTGGAATTATTTATAACAATATTTCTTAATCATGCCTTTGACTATTTATTCTATGACAAACTTTCTGGTCTTTCTCTCTTTTCACCAAAAATCTTTTGTAGTTGTTCTAACCCATTGAAAAATAAATAATGAAGTTATTTATTTCTTTTGTCCACATATAATAACTACTTTTTAAGACAGTTGTAATAAAGTTAAATCAAAAGGAATAGCCAATCTTAAGAACTGTTCTAATTCCTTATGTCCTCCATGCTTTCTTTCCTCAATTCTCACTTTCCTTTTTTTTTTCCCCTCAAGGCTTGTAGCAATTCTAAAAACTCTACCTTACCCTAGACCTCTCCTACTTATATAATTTTGCAGGAGTTAACAGCCCCATTACTTCCTGATTCTTTCAATAGCTTTCCTTATTTCTTCACCTTCAAAGAGCTAATGCTTCGAACCCATTGCTCATCCACTTTCCTCTCCATAAGAGCCTCTCTGCTTCGCCAATGCCACTCACAGGCCCTGTTATGCAGGTCTTATGCAGGGAATGAGAGCTGAAGTGAAGTCATAAATGCATTAGCCCCTCTGTGTTCAGAAGACAGCATGCCAGGGCTCTGACATTCTCGCTGTCACCTTTTCTGCAATGCCCCATGAACCTTAAAGGATGTGACCGTGATGACTCATTCAGTGCTACGTTCTATAGTCGCATGTTCTCAGCATTCTGATGAGTTTTCAGTCTGTCGAGGAGTCACCACCTTTTTGAAAAGGAGCTTCTCTGACCAAGAGTGAGAACAGCACTCATCTGTGAAAACAAACATAAGTATTTAGAGGGCAACTTGATGGGCACGACATATCCTTTTAGCCAAACAATGGTGATAGCTCTCTTCCTAGGTGCTGTGATATTTCTAGCTATTTTTTGAATAAGTTTTCAGTACCAGGCATGAACTCCCTCCCATGGAGTTGACCTCAAGCCCAATCAGAAAGGAGTCGGTGATCCCCATAACTGACATGCCACTGTTATACAAGTGGGCACACCTTGCCTGGCTGACAGGTTATGTAGTTTGCAGAGTCACTGCTGGGTAAAACTGATAATGACTTTTCTTGCCCAGCAGCTTGCACTATGACAGCTGGGCAGAAGAGAGAAGGCTTCTAGCTCAGTTTACCTGCACTTCAGTGTCTTGTAACCAAAGCATTGTAATGTCCTCAGTAATAAGGTTTTACTATTTAGTTTTGATGGGCAATAACATCCGTGGCCTCACTGACCAACATCTCCCTTGGAGGCATCCCATCTATCACAGTGGGACTATCCTATAACAGCCTATGGCTTCGAGGTTCAGCATTTTCTGGACTGTTTTGATGAGAGGGAAGCTATTGTCATCTTCATCACCATATAGTATGACAACAAAAATGTTTTCAAAAATGATTAACTTACCCTGTCTCAGTCTGTATCATAGATGTACATTCCTCCACTTCTGTACTTCCCAGGGGTAGGTATTATAAAGTTAAAATGCTATGTGTACAGTCCAAAGCTCAACGTCTCTTCTCACTATAACAATATTCTACCAATATGGAGTTTTTAGTTTGCAGTTATTTCTCTTAGCTGACATGAGGTCCACTTCTTATGAATCTTCAGTTTTCTTCATTTCACTGCACATTTTAAATATTTATTAAAGTAGAAGGACATTCCAATGGGACCCCTGAGATGAAGAAAATTTCACTGTCATTTCAAATTTGCTATAGATTTTATATTAATTCCTTTACTCATAACTATGACCAAATTCCTAACAAGAAGCAGCTTAAGGAAAGAAAGGGTGTCTTTCAACTTATACTGCCAGGGAGTACAGTCATCATGTCAGGGAAGGCATGACAGCAGAAACAGAAACACAGCACATTATATCCAATCAGGATGCACGGGGTGAATGGGAAGTGGGCAAAGGCTATAAAGTGTTAAATCCTACCTCCAAGGACACATTCACCCACTTCCTCCAGCAAGGGTCCAACTCCCAAAGGATCCATAACCTTCCTAAACAGTGCCACCAGTTGGGGACCAAGTGTTCAAACACATGAGCCTATGGGAGATGCTCACACTATAGCCACAGTGTTCTGTCCTTGGTATCCATAAGCTCATGACCAACGATGATGTAAAATACATTCATTCCAACTGCCTAAGTCCTCATAGTTTTTATATCTCAACACTGTTCAACATCCAAAGTTTCTTCTGAGACTCAAGATCACCTCTTAAATCTGAGCCCTGTAAAATCAAAACACAAGTTATATATTTCCAACATATAATGACACAGTGTAAACATTCAACCAAAGCAAGACCAAAACTTATCAGGGAAAACATCAAGTCCTTCAGCTCAGTGTCCAGCATTTTGGGCTGTCTGAGCTCCAAAGGGATTGGATAGTCCTATCATTTTGGCTCTGCTTACTATGGCAAACATAGCCTTTCTCATAGTTCAGCTCCAGTCCAATCCCCCAGCTTTCCCAGAACATCTCGTGGTGCTGGCTTCTCCAACTCCTGAGTCTCCATTGTAATTTAGGCTTCATCTTCTCAGATTCACACAACAGCTTCTCAGAGCCTCATTCCAGGAACTCTGATCCTGCCACACATTGTCTAGCCTGAGTGACTCTCAGAAACTGAGAGAAAGGCACCATGATCCTATCAATTTTTACATCTTCATGGCTACAAAGCCAGTGCCATGGGGACAACGTTGTCAGTTTATGGGACCAATTTGAGATGGAACTTGTCCTCCTTGAACCAAAGAAACCTGTAGCCTAATCTTTATGCTTACTTCCCGAATCTGTGGAAACACTTTCCCAGGCAACTGTCTTTGAGCAGGGAATCCTTTCAGTGTTGTTATTCTGTTGAGGCTTTCTCCCTTCAAAAGGATTTGCATTCTCTCAAGTTAGAGCCTCCAGTGGGTGGGGTCTTGCCCTCAGGGCTTCCTTTCTATTGTCAAGTGAAGAGAGTGAAGTTTCTCAGTAATCATGAGAATCTTTTTGATCTCTTCAGCAATCACAAGTGCTTTGTCTTTTCTGGAACTCTAAACTTGCTAGGAAATGTTTTTCCTGGAGACTTCACTTTTACCCTTTTCCACTGCAGAGCTGAGTAAGAGCAGCAAGTAATTACCATGGCACAGTCTCATTGTTATCCTGCCTTAAAATTTCTTACACCAAACACTTGAGTCTGTTATTTTGAAATGTAGCCTCATTCACTTTCTCAGACCACAGGCAGAATGCAGACAGATTCTTGGCCAGAATATAACACAAAACCATAAGAGGTGTTCTTTCTTCTAAAGTAATCATATACAATACAGAGAATGGAAGCCCTGCTGAGGACGTCACTTTCACTCCTCCTTTTTTCCCTTGACCATAATCATGAAGTTGGTGAAGAAGTCAAGATGGTACGACATTGATGAACACAGGGCTATAACCATTGCTGCCCCTTTTTAATTACATGACATGAAGCCAGTTAATTTCTCACTTTCCTACTGTGAAAAATGTGGATAAACATAGAGTGCCTTGTGGTTTGAGTTCAAAATCTTCCCCCATAGACTCTTATGTTTGAAAACTCAATTCCCAGTTGGTGGTAATGTTTAGAGAGGTTGTGGAACATTGGAGAGATGGACACTTGCTGGAGGGAATATCTCACTAGGGTTGTACCTCAGAGTGTTTCAGCCCAATCCAGCTGTGATGATTTTGTTATGCTGGCTTCCTGCTTGGGTCTTCTGTGCTTGTCCCACCATGATGGACCCTATACTCTAGAATTGTAACTCAAATTACACCATTTTTCTTCCATAAACTGCCTCTACTCAGGTATTTTGTCCCTGAAATGAGGAAAATAACAGATAGAACAGCTCATATGTGAGAGGAGGATGTGTTAGTGTTTTCATAGTCCCATATTATGTTTTTTATAATATTAGCTATTGTTATTATGGTGTCATTATTATCATCAAGATTATTATAAATATTTGTACATATATATAGGATAAAGTTTAAATAAAAGGGGAAATGTACTTTTGTATCAGTTAACATTATGACTATAATATATTCATATTGATAAACTCAAGTAAATAAAATTTTACTGATGTATAGCATTTTACTGAATATTTATACCATAATTTATTCATTTCTCATTGACCAACATTGTCCCTTTATCCAGTATTTTATTTTATTCAGAGAACTCTTATTTAAAATATTTTATTTATTCATTTTCAAGCAGAGATAGATAGATAGATAGATAGATAGATAGATAGATAGATAGATAGATAGATAGATAGAGTGAAAGAGAGCACACCAGGTCCACCACCTTGTGGATCTGGCCCATGTGGATACTGGGGAATTGAACCCGGGGCCTTAGGCACTGGAGACAAGTGCCTTAACTGCTAAGCCATCTCTCCTGCCCCTATATTCAGAGAACTCTTGTACATATTTTCTGCCTTGCATGTATATATCTTATTCATCTTCATATTGTAACAATTAGTGTCACTCCAGATGTAACAGGTATTAATGAGGTATTATTAAAGTAAATTGACTTTTCAACAGGTTAGATACTGACTTGCTAAGTTCATCGTGAGCTCTTTGAGGCAAGAGAGATGGGTGCATAGCAGATCTTTAGCAAGCTGCTGGGCCTGAGTAGATTGAGTTCGAGCTTGTGACCAGGACAGAGTATTTTTCTATTCAAAAGAGCTTCACATAGCAGCTGAAAAGTCTATGACAACTGTTCACAAAATATAAGACAGAATATCCACTTGAAAAAGACAGCAGAGAGTTCGAAAGAGAGCCTGTGAATGACGCTTATGCTTAGATGCCATCAACACAGGCCTTCTTTACAAGAAACCTAGCTTCTCTGGCTATGAAAGAAAGGAATATCACTCAGCACTCAGCCTTCTAGATAATGTGGCATTGACAAGTCTCAACTCTCCAAAGAAAGAAGGATGCAGAAAAGAATTCTTACAGTTGACCGGAGGCATGATGGCTTCTATTCTCCCTCCTATAATCCTCAAACCTCAACAGTGTCCTCTTAGAGAAGATGCCTCTCCCCCCACATTTCTTCATATCACATGTACTTGCCCTGTTAGGAGTCAACTATGAAACATCATTCTTTTGTAGAATTGATGCACTGGTTCATATAGAGCCAAGTGTCCTATTGACTATGAACTCAAACAGCCAGATGCAATCACAAAGGTCTGATGAGCTCTGGAAGCAGACAACTCCAGTAGAGCAAAGACACTCAGGAGAAGGAAATCTCATTAAGAAGAATATGGTATTGTGCCCTAGAGCATTTGCCAATTTGTAGGCAGTAAAATTCTACAAAAGCAAGAGTAGATTATAAATACAAAATTCATGCCATTGGCTCCTTTTAAGGAGAAGGAAAAATGTTCTGGGATAGGACACAAAAGGCACTTTTATAGAATATGCTGTATTTTATTTCTTAACCTGGATCGCAGTTACATAACTGATCTGTTGTTATTTATTTTTCTTAAAAATTTCACATGCATGTTTACACATATACATAGAACCTATTCTTCCACACATGTACTTAGCATGGGGTAGGGGAGACAATAAATGAAAATCAGGACTGAGCTAACAGCTCTTGTACAGGAGAGCCTGTGCTTGTTCTCAGCATATTGCTGTTTGGTGATGATTTCCTGAGAGCCTGCTTCTCAAATCCATCTTGAAAACTCCTGCTATTCCCCAGTGGTATTAAAGACTCCAAGATTATCATGCTTCTAACTGTATAGATTCCCATCCTTTAAAAACTACTAATCAGAGAAGAAGGTGTTAAAACTGAGCATATTACCTCTTTCCCAGAGGCATTTAAACAAAAAGTGAAGGCAATAATTATGGAGGAAGGTGGAAGAAAGCACTAAGGATCAAGTTGCTTATAGAACCATCAGGAAATGCGTCCTTTCTCTCACATCCTGTGTGTAGATGTGAGCTTTTTCCACCTATGCATATATAGCAATGCGTACACACACTGGGCTATGAACACAAGAAAGAATCGCTAAGAATACGGTAAAATGAGACTAGGAGAGACTAGGGGGATGGTCATTGAATTTATGAAGAGATACCATTTATGAATGAGCAAGGAATAAAATGTAATAGATGGAAGAGCTCAAGTAGTCAATACAATTAATATCTCTTTAGGGTTAAAAATGTCCCTACATAGTACAGATTTCCACTGGAAAAGAGAATGGAGCGGGTCATGGCTGTGCACTGTAAATTTAATTGTCCTTCCAGATTTCTAAGCAGGTTTTCTTTCATATCCTTAAATTTCTAAAGAATGGCCTTAGGAGAAAATAATATTTCCACAGAGTGATTTCCCTTTTTGCTGAGTGTATCCCTTAGTTGTTTCTCGTTTCCTTAAACCAAATATTGCTTGATATCTAATACTTCAAGTAAGAAGGGGATGGGGAAGTGAAACTTTAGCATAAACACACAGGACAGTGGTGTCACTCTATCACTTTGAGCAATGGTTAAGAAATAAGAATGTGTGAAAGCAAATAAATGCCTAGAAAAAAAAAACATATACATTATGTCTTATGTGGAGAGAGGAACTCACTTCACAGTTTTGTGTAGTCCCCACCTGTGATCCAAGAAAATTCAACCTCACCTCAGCAGTCCTCCCAAGGGAGGCAGGGATACACTTGGGAAGGGGAAGGGCAATGGGACAGCACGGTGGGAATGAGCAGGCCCAGGACCAGGCTCTGGTATGAGCTTTCATCAGGGATAGGTCCGAGGGCAGATGCTCATGTTGGTTCCCATCACAACTAGTCACAATCCATATTTATCTTATGTTAGTGTGATTCCTTGCTATTGTCAAGAACAGTGAAATGTAAATTCTACAGTGGCGATATCTTATATATTTTCTTCATGATGTGTCTCAAGGACAAATATTTTCCAAGGTGATACCCCAAAACTCTATTTCATATAATAACGGTGCAAAAGTCAGAATTTCATCTAACTAAATGTCCTAGAACTAATAAATGAGCAAATAAATTTCATTTTTAAGTTCTTCCTCAGTACATTACATCCATGCTTAAGCCTCTTTAGGAACATCGAATTGCACTTATATTGAACTTTAATTTCTAGATTAACCTTAAAATCCAGGCCTAAGCCAGTTTTCAAATTCATCTTTTGTCATCAGTTTTCTCACAATGTTTCACCTACACTGATCCCAATCTTTTCTGATTTTTAGGATTTTATTTGCTATCTATATTATTGTGAGGGAAAACTGCTCCTAAACATTGTGGTTTAGACAATAAGCATTTCTTATCTCTTCATATTCATAGATCAGAAATTTGGTGGTTGCTATCAGCATGGTTCTGGCTTGGCATATCTCAAGGTGTGATAACTGAGGGCTTGCTTGCTATGGCTGCATCACCCAAAAGCTTGGCAGGCCTAGAAACCAATTTTAAGATGGTGCACTTGATCTACTATTGGCATCAGGCTTTTAAGTTCCTCTCTGCTTTTTGATAGAAGGCTTATGTTCCCTGCCATATGTCCTTCTTCATAGGGAAGCTGGAGAAGTCTCATGTTCTGGCAACTGACTTCTATATCAAGGGATACAGGGAATAGACAGACACTTCAATGCATTTATAATGTAGCCTCACTAAGCACCCTGTTACTCCTCAATATCGTATCAATTACAAAAGTCAGTCCTACCCAGTGTGGAAAAATATCACTTCTTAGAGACATTTGGGGAGGGTCATTGCTGCTGTTTTTCTGTTCCATGGTAACTCACATATTTTCTTTTCTTTCTTTTTCTCCTCCTCTCTCTCTCTCTCTCTCTCTCTCTCTCTCTCTCTCTCTCTCCCTCTCTCTCCCTCTCTCATCACTGAGCAGATTTCTTAGCCAATCAGTAAGCCATTGATTACTCTCCTAGGTTTATCACCACTATTGCACAGATGAGCATTTGACTTGCTGGTCTCTTCCATATAGCAGTGTGGTCAGCATTCTTGTGACTTCAACTTGTATTGTATATCAGTGGTCTCTGCTTTATCCAAATATCATTGACCAATTTCCCCTGGCAGCTCATGTAACACCTTCCAGTGCTACACGTGCTACCATCTGAGAGCTGTTTACCATTCTGAATCTAGCAGGGTCTCTCAGTGTGTGTGATGACACTCTATGGTTTCTTCAACAGTAGGGTCTTACCTTTGGCTTGGGGCAGGTAAAGAACTTTGGCAAAGGTCTGTCTTGTTTTGGGTAACACATGGGTCTCCTTGATCAACAACTCAGCGTGGGAATGACTAGGACAGAGAGTCGTAGGCCTGAGCAATTTTTCTTGGGTTTAGGTTCTTTTCTACATGTAAAATACATACTCCTCTCATGATGACTGCCCCCTAAGCTCCTTTTCATATAATACCAGTGGAACACTTAGAATTCTACCTAAAGAATAAGAACCACATGGAGTACATTCCTGAGTTCATCTCCTATAACACGCATTCTTTTGATGTCCAGATCTGAGAGAAGTGAGTCATTCTCCTCACATCTAGCATGCAATAGTGGTCAAGAGACTTCCCTCTGAAAGAGAGGAAAAGGGACGCTCACAGGCATTAAGAATCCAGCCACATAAATGCTGGAAGTTTCTTTCCTAGGACTCAGTCTTATCCCTTCCTAGAAATTGCCTTGCTCCGTCCTCTGAGACTGTAGTACCATCCTCTCACCTGCCCTTGCTTCTCCATGGAATGGTGTTTATATCTGAATTTCAAGCAGTGTTGAATGCTGGGCTGGGAGACAACACATGGTTAACAGTGCTTGGTTCTCATGCCTGTAGACACAAGTTTGGATCCACAGAACACATGTGCATCAGGGCAGATAAAACCCAACCCAGTGAAAGTTCCAGGATATAAAAACAGCAAATTCATTTGAAAGGATAGGGCCTGATCAGAAGGTGCCTCCAGAGGGGGTTTTTGCTTGAAAACAATTTGTTTTCCCTGGTTTAGCCACTGAATCACACAGAGGCCACTGTTGCCATGGGCACAGAGTTTCAGGCTACCCCTTGAGCTGAGAACAGAACTCGCTGTCATTATTCACATAATTCAGGCTTTGCAAGCATGTACAAAATTGAGAAGATTGTGGAGGCTAGCACCAAGGCTCCAGAAAGCTGCTGAACACAAGAATGTATTGCATGGTTGGATTTTCTGTTTGGAAACACTGAATGGGCTGTGTTTGAAGCCATGAAGGCGAAGTTTAAGTTGCAGTGGAGAATCCAGGATGACGGAGGTCCTAGGAATATGGGACATATGCTAAGGAGATTTGTAGGTACAAAGTGGGGCCAGCTGAAGACAGGGGCCATCTGTGTTGCATTCATGAGTTAAGACTCAGTTGGGAGTGCAAATGATGGCACCACAAGCCCCAGATAAGTGCACACGAGAAGAAAAACAAGCAAAGCCTGAACTAACAATGATTGAGGATGGTTACACTAGCTCTAGAGATACTTGTTTATGATAAAGGCTCTTCCTGCCGATATTTGAAGCACTATATATCCTCATGCTTCCTGAGGATGATAAGCCAGCTATATTCTGTCATGTTTGGCTCTGCATTTATTTGAAATAATTCCATTTATAAAAGTTTTCAATGGATTTGAGAGACTTTTGACTTCTGTGCTTTAATATAGGTGGCTTCATTTAGAAACCTCAGTTGTTTACTCTGTAATGGATAGTTAAAGCAACAGAATTCCAGAACTAAAGTTTGTGAAAGCATCATTACTTGAAATTCTTGAACACCAGGTCATTTATTTTGCAAAGGGATTAGGCTGCTGAGTAGTTAGAAGTTGTTTTGAATTTAACATTTCAAAGCATCTAGTCACAAGTTCCTACTTAATTGAATGTTAATGGGCAAATGTGTAAAGTACCAATTGTCTAAAATTAATTTGGCAAGTGAAGAGCAGATTCTCTGCTTGCATTTTTAGAAAGTAAACACCTAACAGTGACTTCATTTTCTAAGGGCATAGTGTTCACTATGGTTTAACTGGGTCTGGACCTTTCTAACAAAGTATTTATCATAGATTATATATATATATATATATATATATATATATATATATATATATATAATCACATAGATAACCAACTCAGTTTGGGTCTAGAGTTTTCATAAGAATGGATTTTTTGTGTGTTGCTCAATCTAAAGTTGCCAAATAAAATAAGACAATAAAAAAAACATGCCAAGACAAATTCATGCAAAATTATATTATTAGCTTTTTTTATTAGAACTTATAACCTATGCAATAAGTAACGTCCACATATATTTTTTCCACCCAGTAACACAATGATTTAATATTTTTTCATCAGTGGCACACAGATGTCTTTGTATGTTGAAATCTGCACCTTTTCTGCTTGTGAAGAGGAAAAGGATTCTACGATGCTTCTTCTAAAGTCATACTGAGAGGAAGATTGAGAGTTAAACAGAGATGCTGGTATTTCTTTCTTAGCTTTTTCTTTTTTTGTGTGTGTGTAATGTACATGCATGTTTAAATGCAGGTTTCTGTGTGTGTGAATAGATCTGACGGGAGGTGTGCATAGATGTGTGTGTGGAGGCCAGAGGACAGCCTTAGGTGTATCCTTAGAGATACCTCCGTCTTAAGACAGGATCTCTCACTGGTCTGGAACTCACCTAATAGGCTAGACTAGAGCTAGCCAGCAAACTCCAGGGATATTTTTGTGTTTGACTCCCCAGTGCTGGGATTACAGGTGGGCACTGGGATTACAGGTGTGCACTGGGATTACAGGTGTGCATTTTGATGTGGGTGCTGCGAATCGAGCTCATTCCTCATGTTTGCAAGGTGAGCACTTTATCTACTGAGCCATTTCCCCAGCCCTCTTTTTCTTTTTCTTACAAATGACTAGATCTCTTCTGTACTCAGATTCCATTTCCAACTGTCCTTATTGGAGTTTTATGTCCCTTGCCTTCATTGAACACACCCTTCCCTATCTTGTGTTGTACCAGTTACACAGACACAGGATAAGAGGTGTTAGCCTTACCTTAATAATAAATTCAAATTCATCTAAATGTTAAGGAGTTTTACTGTGAAGTAAATATCATGCTAAACCCTTTCACCCCTTTGATTTTCCACATCACTTACTCTACTTCACCCAGGATTCATAGTGGAGTACACCCCTTACTAACCTTGGTCTACCTTAGAGTTCAGTTATTTCTGTCCACCCATCTCGACCAACTGATGTTCAGCACTGATGACAGGCAGAGCTTTTGTCTCATTCACTTTCTCATCTCTCTAGTACCGAAGAGACACCTCCAACAAAAGCCTCACCTTTCAGCCCATCATTTAAGTCTGGATGGACTGGTGTTTGCTCTGTCTAAGCATCTGCTGGCTTATCACTGTTTCCTTCTCTCAACTCCTTCTTGAGCATCTGTTCCTCTGCAAGTTTCTTATTGGTCAATTAGTGTAGGTTAAACACTTTAATTCTTCTCAACCAATGAATTTTATTTTGGGAACACAGGGAGATAGGGTGGGGGAAAGGCTGACAAAACAGAAATCATACATCTAGAAAATCTTAAAGGCTTTGTGATAACAGGAAATTATAGGTATGCCATATCCAAGTTGAAATTTAACCTCTGCAAATGTGTTTTTCCTTTTCCTAATCACAAAAGCACAGTGTAAACTATTTAATTCTGCAATTACAGTATGAACTGAAAAAAAAAAAAAAAAAAAACAGCATCGCCTCGGGCAAGAAGTGAGCATTCTCACACTCTGTCCTCATTAGTGAGGATCAGCGTGGCATCTCTAGGCAGCCCATTATGAAGCTTTTATTTGTGTATTAATTAGAAAGAAAGCATTGTGCTAGCATGAATCTATATGACAGAAAACCATACAGTTTTCTAGCTTTAAAACATTAAGGAAGCAGTTTTAGGGTTTCAGCTCTACTCTCGCCTGCACATATGTTCGTGGCCTGGGGTCCTGCTCGCAGCCTCTGAAACAAACAGCAGCTGAGAGAACACTGGTGTTTGGATAGGAATTGGAGCCCAGAGTATGGAGGGAGGCTTTTCCACTGTTTTCAGGAAACTGCCCATAAACATGTGTGTGTGTGTGTGTGTGTGTGTGTGTGTGTGTGTGTGTACACGTGTATTCTGAGCCTTTCTAGCCTACTTTCAAGGCTATTTCCAACTTTTGATTTTTTTCTCCATTTTTTGCTAGCTTGCACAAATGGGATTTCCCAAATGTGAGAGTGTGATTAGCCAGGCGCTGTGCAGAACAAGCAGAGGGCTTATTCCAAATGCTGGATGAATACACCCACTCCCAGTTCAGAAAGTGAACACAGAACCTTTTTGCTCTTTTGTTTCAGAACGCTTCCCCCAAGTTATGGGAACTGATTCAAATGTGAACGTTAGCAACATTTTATTCTGATAATGATGAATAAAAATTTCTTATTTGCTTAAAGACTTTGTTTTTCTCAGGACAAGTAGAGAGTGACTAAAAAGAAGGGGTTTGAACTAGTACCTGGGGACACGTGATCAAAGCAGATAGGAGACACACTGAACACTGCTGTTGTCCTGCAGACTTCTAGACCTTATAGACTTCGGATCCTTATTGGGAACTGGTAAAGGCTTTTCATTTTGTGGGATGTCAAGCTGGGTTGAGAGATAAAGGACAAAAGAGGGCTCTCCTTTTATAAACGAAATATTTCAAAATAAGGGTGATTATACTAAAATAAGATGAAATGTGAAATGTTCTCTTACTTTCCCCAGATCTTTTTTATACTTTTATCAGCACAGGAAATTTTGATATGCCAGGGTAGGAACCAATTTAGCAATGAAAGCTAAGTGGTTTTTTGAGCTTTATTTAGGTAAATGAACAGAAATCAGGAATAAGATGTAGTTCTGAAGTGGATAATATCATATATATTTGGAGTAACATCCAAGAAGGCTGGGGATGTGGCTCAGTGGTAGAGCACTTGCCTAGCATGTGCAAGGTCCTGGGTTCAAACCCCAGTAACACACACACACTGAGTTACAGTTTAGTCTGCAGTCTGCACAACTTGGGAATTTTCAAATGCATGACATCTTTTGGGTCAAGTCCTTTTGCTTAAAGGAGAGGCGTGTATAAGTAATTACAACTTAGTGGAGAAAAAGTACTTTGCATCCAAGACCTCATGCTTAAGAAAGGAAGTGTCTACTGACCCATCTACTTTAGACTGGAACTGCTAGTCATCTATGAAGTCCAGAATTTCTGGGAATCTCCTCAGCTTCTGGTCTTCACATGCCTCAAGACTTTAGCTAATTAGAAAGGCATTTAGGATTATGTGTTGGCAATGTTGGAAGGCTTTTAAAAAATGCTATTTAGTGTGTGTATCCATGGTTTCTTCAGTATAATACTTCTTCCAGAACAGTTCTATGTGAGCCAGCAAATGTGGGCATTTCAGGAGCTGACACGTTAAGTTCAAAAATAAATTTAAGGCTAGAGGGAAAGAGATATGGCTCCAGAAAATTAGAGCTATTAGTGATCCTTGACCATGTTCAACCACCCACCCCCATCTGTACCCACTCTCCACCCCGATTCTACCTATGATGTTTTAATTTGATCTTCTTTCTACAAGCTGCTCAGACCACGAAGCCCTCTGGTGATAGTAATAATCAAGACAAAAGAGAAAAATCTGAAGCCAGACTCTGTCTGTCCATGTGAAGAAAAGGCATGTAGATCAAAGTGTACTATTAATCCTTCATGCTTTCTTTTCTTTAAAGATCACTTTTGTTACCTTACTGGGAATTCACTTGCCATAGAGATATCCATGTCTTACAAGGTATTATTTCCAAAAAAATAAAAGTATCTGTTTGTAATTTATAGCTACTAAAAAGAATCACCCCTCATGGCATAGAAATAATTTGCTGAATTTTAGTAGTATACTGAGTCCATTTAAATAGAACTTCCAGATTCAAAATATTATTTTTCTTTGAAACACATTAACATTACTTGTGATAGACTAGCTATTATAAAATACAAGTTAATAAATGGCATGCCCCATTCCTTTTAAAGCAGAACTCACAATCCTGGAATGAGAACTCTGTTGAAAAGTAAGACATTGCCACACAAAAGCATTTGAATAATTTTTGTGATATCATAATTTCTCTTCACATCTGACATCTTTGAAGCAACAGGCTAACCTGCTTTATTTTCACATCTCTTACAGCCTAACTATGGGAGAGAGCTCAGCCCCAGCCTGCTCTCTTCCTTCCTTCTGTAAGCTGTTTTATTGCTGTCATAATCACGGCTCCTGGCCCATCTGTTGGTTTTTTTTTTTCCTTTGCCGCAACAGTGCTTAGGTTTCAAAAATACTGATCTCAAAATCATTAACCTAGAAAGAACCTGGCCCTCATCCACTCTGTTTATGGGATGTTAAAATGGACTCAAGGGTTTGCAAAAATAAACTCATGGGCTGTAGAAGCGAGGAACTCACCATCTGGCTCAACCAGAAAGGATCAGACCAGATAGCTGAGGTGATGATTTTAGGTGAATTGATTACAACCCACAGACACCACACAATATTTGGATATTTTCTTCTTTTGCCCTTAAAATTATTCTACAGTCTGAATAATGGCATAGTCAGGTGGAAAAGTGAAGAAATCCAGTACTTATATAGAGAAATGATAGTGTGAGCGAGGGGTGAACACTGAGACAGCTACAATTTATAGTTCAATGGACTCTTATTCAGTGATGACTGAAATGCTCCCAGTTTGTAGAACAAATTTATGGAAAGGATAAGGTATAAATATATTTTCATATACTGAGTCACTTGGTATAACAGAGAAACCTGAGTTGAAATCTATATGCCCCATTAATTTATAAGTAATTTATAAGTATACTTTGTAAGCATAGCTCTTCCTCTATCTTTCTCTCCCTCCCTTCCTCTCTTCCTATCTTCCTTCTTCCTTCCCTCCTTTCCTTTCTCAGATTTCAAAAAAAATTCTTTGATTGAGACTCGGATTTTATAAACTAAGAAATACTTCTTGAGACAAAACTACTTGTAAGTGGTCCACTTTACATTTAATTTTGAGAATTCAAACATGTCTCTCTCTGCCCTGTCTCCATTTTCTCACCTTCCAGCTACTTCTAAGCCCACACTTAACTAAATTTCTTTTTTTAAATTATTGTCAATAATGAGTTACATTATTTAATGGGCAAACAATAAGTTGCTATCCCCAGTTCCCCAATATCCCTCTTCCCCATCCCCAATCGGCTATGTATCCTCCTCTGTGGGTATTCTGGATCAATCCTTGGGGCAGGGGATCATGGATAGCCTAGTATTCAGTCTGGTTCTCCTGGCCCTAGTATGTTGTTACTAAGGGGCATCATGCCTCTGGATATTCTCCCCCACCATGGCTCTCACAATCTTGCCGCCCCTCTTCCGCTCAGTTCCCTGAGTCGTGGTGGGTGACTATTAAGGCTGCTTTAATGTTGAGAACTTAGGGGCCTGTGTCAAAAATCAATGGTTTCTGTCTCACTGGTTTATCCTGTGTTGATTGAATGGCTGTAGCTGTGGTTAACTAAATTTCTTAACCAGTCATGTATTGAAATAATTGCTTCTGTTTTGTGGAATAAAAATCCATGCAAACTCATCTCATCTTATTTACCTTCTCAGAGCGACTCAAGGTGATTTTCTTAGAACATTCTCTTGCCCTAGCTTTCAGAGTATCATATCCACTTATTCCTTCTCCAGCAACCATTTCAGGTTTCTAATCTCTTTCTATCTTCTAAATATCAATTGCACAGGACTTAGTTGATGGGCCCTCTTCATACTATCATGACATAATTGTCCTACACTTGAAAGCATAGCTACCTATGTTGAAGAAGTGAAGTCAAAACTTCAGTACTGAATTTTAGAGAGAAATGTCACTAGGAAAACTTGATGGACCTTTTAGTGATTTCCACGGACAAACACTAGCAACAGTGACCAATTTAGAAACAGTGAATACCTGGGTTGTCATCGCCAACATCATTTCCCACTAATGGAATGGGAGTTACTAAGAGAAATGATTGGTTCCAGGTATAAATGACTTAAAATTCTTCAGAACCACCTGAAGAGACTGTTTGCAATAAGACTCGACATAGTAAATCTACTCACTGGTTGTTAAATACTGTGGACATTGGGAAATGAGGAAAACTATACTTTTCTGTCAATTCAGAAATATATATCTAGGAATTAATCTTGGAATAAAATCTGTTCCTGTTTAAAAAAAAACAGACTAGAAACCTAAGTATTAATTCATAAGAAATAATAGAGACAGGAAAAAATAATGGGAGAGATAATGCAATGGTAAAGAGGGTAGAAAAACCAAGACTGCTGAAATCTTTAAAAGACTAAGAGTTTATTCCACCCATCCACCCCCCAAAAAAAATGGAAGAGAAAAAAGAGAGAAATGGAGAGGAAAGCCTATAGATTCAAGGACTCATGGTCAAGGTATTAATGATAATATACAGATCTTATTCAGATTTTAATTAAAAACAATTTGTAACAATGTATGGATAGTCAAAGAAATTGGAACACTGACTGCATCTGTGATAACATTAAGAAATTACTTTGACTCGGGCTGGAGAAGTGGCTCAATGGTTAAAAGAACTTGCTTGCAAAGCCTGATGGCCTGGGTTTGAGTTCCCAATGCCCTCATAAAGCTAGATGCACACAGTGGTAAATGTGTCTGGAGTTTGTTTGCAGTGGCACTAGGCTCTGGGATACCCATTCTCATTCTCTGTAATTTCTCCATGCAAATAAATAAAATTTATCGAATCAAGAAATTATTATGGCTTTATTTTCACTGTGATGACACTGGGATTGTATTTTCATACAAAGTGCTCATCTGTTAGGATTTCAAATGGACCTGTTCATGATGAAAATTCTAGACAAAGAATTTACCTCAAAATAATTTAGTAATGTTATTTACAGTGGGGGAATGGGTGGTACCAAAAAAGAATGGTCATGAATTGATGGTTAGGTGAAGGCCACATCAAGCCTCATTGTACTGGTCTCTTCTTTTGTGTGCCTTTTAATCAGCAATAAAGATTATTTTAAAAGCATATGCTTCTGCTGATTGAATTAATATCTGGAAGTTCCTAGTTCCAATGCACTTCATAACTTAAGTGTACCCAGATTCTTGTCATATAAAATTAAAGAATTAAAATTATAGAGCACCAAAGGATAAGAAGGTATAGGGGGAGGTTTTATTTAAGAGGAGAAGCTACAGAGCTCTCCAGCCACTAGTGAGGAGAGAACCCATGGGGGAGGTGCTTACCACATGGCTATAAATCAGGGGGTCTGTGCTGGCCAGCCAAGCAAGAGAAAGAAGGGAAATTATAAGAGGGCTCCCATCATGAGGAAAAATAATATTCTTGTGGGAAAGAAGCCCCAACTAGGGTGGCTGTGGTGGGCGGGAGAGGGTGCTGGAGGGACTTATCTAAACTTGGAGATTTAGATGTCTTTCTGCTGGGCAGCCATGGGGGAAAAGAGAGCAATCCTTCCTTCTCTAGGTAACTATATCTTCTTGTCCAGGTAAGCCAGAGAGACATGTGGTTGGTCTGTCTTCGACCAATCAGCTTCAGGGTTAGGTTTGAGCTCTAGTAAGTGACCCCTCCCACTCAAGGGGAGGGGTCAGGTAAGACAAGAGATAAGTGGAGCTGAAAACACAGGTCCAAGGACACTCCTGGTTCCTTTGGGGTCCCAGTTACCCTAACTTGCCACAATTATTCCCATTTCCACCTGAGCACTGAAGTTGTATGTATATACCTTTATACTTAAACATAGCAGGTTACAGAAATATTATACTTAACATTTTTCAAAGTACAGTCTACATTCCAGAAGTTACATTAAAATGCAATTGCAATAAGTGTGATTATGCCTATTTTCTTCTTGCCCTTTTGATCTCTCTTATTTTTCAACATACTTCTAGTTTGTTCACCCAGAAACTTGGGGATAATTCTGCTTCTGTCTTCCAAGCCCCTCATTAAGTTCATTATCATGAGTGCCTCCAATAATTTTTAAAATAAATCCAAGACAGTTTTCTCTGTTCTCTCCACAGTCTCTCAGAGACTTCATCTTTCTTTTTCTTTCACGGAACTCATCCTTATTACGAGCCTTGCCTTAAATGTAAGCCTTCTTCCAACAGACACAAAGAATTCTGTGACTATGAACTTAATTAATGCTTAAAAAATTCCCAACTTATTCGCCTTTAGTTTAAAATAAAGCCTACATTTCCCCAATCTTCCAAAGCTATACATATCTCCCAATGCATCACTCACTCAACTCATTCACTCACTCACTGAACTTACTGCAGCTCAGAATGCCAGTGACATGAACTTGGAAACTCCAAGATCTCTCATGTCTGGTCACTTTAGAAACACCTGCTGTTTCTAATACTAAAAATGCTATTCTAATATTTTATCTATCTTGACTTATTTTCATTTGAAAGATACTAAGATCTCTTGTTTAAGGGTTTGCTTTGTGTTGCAGTATCTAAGGGAAGTTTAAACATGGGGGGGAGCATGGCAAGAGGAAACAGTCTGGAGAACTAAGTGGGGCTGAGCTATAACACCCCAAGACCCACCCCAGTGACACACTTCCTCCACAAGACTCTACTCCCAAAGGTTCCAGCAGCTGGGAATTAAGTTTGAGGCTTAATCACAAACAGGAGGCTATAGGGACATTTTACATTCAAAGCACCACAAGCACTAACCCATTAGATCCACAAGAGTTTTATGTATAAGTTTAATACATCAATGTTGAGCATTATATAACGGAGGTTGGATAAGTATTTGTTAAATAAATTATTGAAAGATGGAAAAATCTTATTACCAATTGGATTTGATGCTGTGTTCTACCTTTTAAGAGGGAGATCATTAGAAAATGTAAATATTTAAGTACAAATGTTCAGTTTAATTGTGCCAAGCATATTAAGGAAAAACCTAATTGGTACATGAAAACGATACAATCATAGTAAGTCAATAACCTTTAATCTCACAGCTAGATTGAAATTGAAATCATGCCTTCCTTGTTCAACTTTTCCTACCTCAAGGAAATGGTTGTTAGAGATGGGAAACTAAACACATTATTTGAAGCTTAATAATTTGCTATTTCTCAAATTTTGTCTAGAAATACCACAGGGTAAATGGAAAATGCTTATTTCCTCACCTCAAGTCATTTAGTCTATGTTATTTAAATATGTGCTCTAAGTGTAATTGCATCAGTGGTCTGAAAAGCAGACTCACAGCTCTGAAAATGTGAGTTCAGTGGAAAGCACTGCATGTGGAAATGGCACTGTCCCCTTCAGGATCTGTGCTTTAATCCTCTGATGCTGTGACTCGGGAAGCAGGGAAGAGCCTCTCAGGCATCTAAAGTTCCCAGCACACGGCATGTAAGGTAGGAATTATGTACTAAGCACAGATTTCCACCTCCTAGGGGGGACAGCAAGCTACACCTGGACAGAAGAGGGATAAAACTCAGAAAGAATCCTGGGACAGCTCTGGAGCTCCAGCTCAAAAACCAATGGGCAAAGTGAAAATGAAGCTTTGCCTGAAGAGTTTACAATCCCAATATGATATATTTGCCTGCATTCCATTTCTATTCTATTCTATTCCATCCTATTCTAATTTTCTATTTCATACTTCTAAATTAATCTCTTCTCTTATCCTAATAATTTCATTCAATTTTAGACAATGTTTTGCTATGTTACCCAGATTAGCTTTGAACAGATTCTCCTTCCTCAGCCTCCTGAGTAGCTAGGATTCCAGACATACATGGCTGTACCTGGCTTCTGTCTCTTTTCAGCACACATCCTTTTGTTCAAGGCCAATGACTATTAACCTTGAACACACACTAAAAATAAGTAGAAGGTTTTAAATTTCTAAACACAGACCACATTCCAGACCAGTCAGGTGAAATTCTGTAGGAATTGGTGTCCAGGAGTCAAAAGGTTTTATAGAGGATTCTAGCATGCTTGATGGATTCTAGCACACAGCTCATACCTGTTCCAGGGCCTCCTCCCCCACAGCAGGCATAACTGAGATGATCGACAAACCACACTCATGCAGATTTTGCAGATACAGTTATATGTAAGGATTATGTTTAACAGCCAGATGTATAATTACATTAACTGATTCATGTCCTTCAGATATAACAAAGCAAAGTTTCTCAAGATTTCTGAAAATGTTGATTCTTATCTCCCTCAACATATCTCTCTAAGTAAATTTGAGAAAAAAAAAACATATCAAGTTATTCACCAAAGAAGCTAAGGTAATTATATTCCAAAGTGTGACCATTCAAGCCCATAAAGACATTGATCTGAAGCTGCAGCCTATCTTTCCAGATAGTAAGAAAATCTCCCCAGTTTGGAAGTTCTTTATTTCACACCTTTCCTGTGTTCCACTGGGGGATGGGCAATAAGTAAGGGCATGTGAATATGAAGTGTACAAGAAGAAAGAGGCAATTGCCCTGTGTTTGAGTTTTGCTGTGGTGTGATTTATGAAGTCTAAGAATTCCAGACCCTGACATGGATCACTTCCTTTAACTAGGATATGTGTTTTTAGAGTATTTTTGCCCAAAATGAAGTGGGAAAAG